>JAPYYX010000531.1:0-80545 GCA_030522605.1 Cremastinae sp. B BG-2022a | reverse complement strand
GCTTAAGATAGGACTAAATTAAGTTAACCTGAAGATTGAAAGCTATGAAAAATAATTTTAAGGCTTAAGGGGGCCGTCGTGCCCCACCCTCCCCTACACACCGTGTATAGGAACGTATTTTGTTAGTCAATTACTCAACAACGACGTGGATGAAAAATTTGAAAAAAATAGTTTTTAGTTGTTTGAGGTATAAGAACATTCTCGCCAAATTTCATCAAAGTCTTATGATTTTTCAATTTCCTATGTGTTTAACATGCGTTTGTCTATATTGTGGCATCGAAACCCCTTAAATCATAGTCGAATAGAAAGTTTAAAAGTTGTCAAATCTAAAGTATAATGTGCTAATTTTTTTATAAAGGTCATGTCATAACAAAGGGTCTATCCTGTCACGGGAAATATCGTCTTTGACCGTGCGAGTCGTCCAGCTCGGTCAAATTTTGGCGCGTCGAAGAAGATCTTTCGATCTTAATATATGTATTTCAATATCGAAATTACGATTTTCCTCTCTGCTTATCCCCACTCGACAACATCGTCGATATTCGTCCTGAGACAAGTCTACGCCCGGCCTTAGAGCTATAACATTGAAATCGTCAAAAAGTACACTGTAATTATGAAGAAAATTTATATACAAGTGTATTGAATTTTCATCATTATTATAACGTTTTATTAAAACGAGTCACAGAATTGATCAAATCCTAAATTTAACTTGATAAATCAAAGAATTAAGACCGTATATCGCAAATATTCCGGCACTTACTGATAAACGTCAAATCGCGTTACAAGAATTCGATCAGATAATCTCTCGAATCGACACTTTGCCCAAAGTCGTGAAAATAAGATTTCAGGATTAACCGAAAATCGATGTTCCAAAAAGAGAGACGCCCTCAGAGCCTTACGACACGTAATCGTACTAAAACTCCACATCGAGTCTCTCGGTCAATAAAAAACTTGAAACTGTACAAAGTTTTTCGATTTTTTAAAAAACTGTGATATAAATTTTTTATACAGAGCGCGCGGATTTATATTTTCTCATTTTTAAAGCTCAAACGCCCTTAATACCGTGGTATGGAAAATCGAAACCTGACGAACATAACCTCACTCTCGAGCCGGCCATGTGCGCGCTCTCACCGGCTTGCGTAACAATTTATTCTCGTCTCTCGCGATGCAGAACTCGAATATATCTGCCTGTGACACACATGCATATTTCATCTTGAAAATAATCATTTTTCATCGCGAAGTATGCATTATATGTCCTTGCGGATAAAACTCGCGCTGAGGTGACTGCTACCGGAGTTTACCTTAGAGACATATACGCGTTCATGCTGTGGAAACAAGGTGCGCGGGAGATCCGGACGAAGATGATAAAAAGCGGAAGATGAAAGAACGAAGCTCTATTTAACCCAGAATTTTATTCTTTATCATGATTACGTGGCTATGAAGCATATGAAATATTTTGCGTAAACAATTTTTTCTTGAAAATAAATTGAGAAATTTATGTGAATCCGCGGTGCCGAAAATTGTTCCCAATTAAAAATAACTCGGTGAATTTTTTTATTTAATCCCCCTGGAGACTCGTTGGGAAAAAATTGGTTAAATGCCTGTTAACTTTCGCGAAACTCCGGTTCACGAGATGTAGAATTTTTGCCGGCGGATCCTCTCTTTCGAAATTCTTCATCTTTTGTATAAGCCCAGCCAACCATTTAAATTCCTTCCGGCGAAACGGGAAAACGAAATCTCTTGAGTTCTTCACGTTTTTTCTCCCTTTCTCGTTTTCATTTTTTTCAACTTGAAATAAATGAAAAAAAACGTCATTGTTGGTAACAGACGAAGTATTACGAGAATTTTGCTGTTTGGAAGATTAGTTGATATTTTTAAATATATTTTTAAAGGAATGAACGAGGAAGGGAAGAATTTTGTCTATGTATATGGTCTTGCCAAGAGGGAAACAAAATGCTACGGGCATTTCCGGACGGTCTTCGATCCTGCAAACTGTCGTCGAATAAATATCCTGCCTGTAAACTGGATCAATCCCCGTATATTTCTCTCCGTATTTACGGTTTGAAGGGCTTCCCAGTACCGTTGCCTGATCACCGTTGCCTCGAGGCAGGACCTATTTTATCACTATCACCGAATTCCATGTATGCGCAGGATATTCGAAATATACGAACGTCAACATGAAAAGGAAAAATTCTCTTAAAGTGTTGGGTGAAGTAACATCTCAACGTCCTAGTATTCGACTAATCCCCAAGCAGTTAGTAAAGATTCTGGTTCAGCTTAAGTCCACAATCATAAGGTAAGGTTGGTAAGGCCATTAGTTGAGAACGACTGGACCAATTTCGCTAATTTTTTTAAATGTTTTTAATAATAAAAATGCGGTTTTTAGTTTGAAAAAACATTGGAAAAGTTGCCTCCAAAACTGCAAAGTTCGTGATGCGATTTATCTTGTATCACTGCGTGTATCATTATCGTTTGATAGTTGATTACAATCAACTATGAACAACTAATAATTATTAGTTGATGGTCAGACAGTTGAATTTTAAACTGTCAATTTGACATGAAACCACTGAAATTTCGGGGTTTCATCGTAAAAAAAATCATTACCAGCGTAAATAAATCAAGTAGTTTTTGGGATAAAAATTAATAGTTAGTAATGTAGACTATACGAAAAAAGGAAAAGTTTTATTGGATTGACAAAGTTATTTCTATCTTAAAAGTTTGCTTCATCATGTAAGCGGAAAATAATTTGCTAACATTTAGTGTTAACTTCGATCCTAAGTTTCATAGACAGTATATTGCATTCAAGTATATTAAATTAAAAATTATATCAATGACATTTAAAATATTTTAGATTTTAATTTTTGATTTTCCCATGTAAATTAGGCCTGCGAAGCAAACGTGTAGTACATAGTTGGCAAAATTGTTCACGGGAGACAATGTAGTACAACCCGGCGTGAGCGAAAACCAGAAATTCCAAAACGCTGAGAGTTGCAAGCGTGTAATCTCGAGCAAGTATGGAATAGAAGTTAATCCAACTTCGGATCAAGATCAGGGCTGTCTGGATCCGCTTGGATGAACATGCAGCACCAAAATTATAAAATATACAAATCAAGAAGCAAAACAAATTGGAAATGTAAATTATGAAAGTAATTTACTGAATTTTCTGTTGGTGAAGAAAAAAATGATGCAAAAATAAATCCTCAACGTATATTCACGTATATCCACCTCACTGTCAAGTCTCTTCAACTTATTAAGGTGGACACTCTTAAACTCACTGGAAATAAAGTAAAAATTTACTTGTAAATGTTAGTTGTGATCTAAAAGTCAGAAATATTATTCTTCTATTTTTATTTTTTGAAAAATTTGGAGCTAATTTTTAAAATCATATTTTTCGAAAACTTAGCAATAACTTTAGAAAGTAAAAATTTTTCAGACAATTTTTAGAAGGCACTGTACACGAACTGATGAATCTGTAAATCAGGAGTCGAAGAATCGGTGACCGGCATCCTTCACCTCATATACTTCGGTCGTCGACGTCTCCGGTTATGTACAAATATGTACCCTCAGGTCGTTATGTACTTGTATATAATCTCTCTTTCTCTTCATATATGTGCAAATATTACGCGTATTAAAGTACATGTATATGTATACATAGAATGCGAATGTCAAACACTTCCGCCTCGAGCCAATAACGGGCTTCGACCTTCTTCCTATAAGGTTTCCTGGCTCCTGGAGAAACCGACATTTACAGTTAACCATTTCCCTTTGCTCTCCACGTAAAACCTATAAAAATATTCATTTACATTTCTTTCTGACTGGTGATTTATTAATCGCATCTTATTAGATTTCCTGAGCTTATCAATATTTACAAAAAAAAACATCTTTTAATGTTCTTTATTATTTACATTTAATCAGATTTTTTCATCCAAACTTTTTTATCCTCGCGATAAAAACGAAATTTAAAAAATTGGCTACCAAAAAGATTTGAAAGGGTGGACGGAAGCTTACGAAAAAGTGTAGCTCCGTGGTCGTAAAAAAGTTTCAAGTTCTTGAAGAAACACGGGATGGAAGAAGAAAAAGAGAAAACGTACGACCCAGGGCTGACACGCTGTATCGAAACGCTCACACGCCCGGGTACACAGAAGAGCCCTTTCAGCACGAAGGGCTTTCGATCCGATTTCTTTCACACCTGTGAGTCATTGTTTCGTGAAACGGAAAACTGGAAAGACGAGAAAAAAAAATCCCACGTAACGCTTACGTCAAATTTTTAGCTTTTACGAGAATGTTACTTTTGACGTTTTTCACTTATAGTGCCGATTTTATTATTTCGGCAGCAGCAAAGAGCGACGTTTTTTACGAGGTTATCAAAACGCCAAGATTAGATATAGAAAATATAAATCGAAAATTATTGGTTCAAATTGATGGTTTTCGTTTCTTTCGTGCAAAAATTTGAGAAAAAAAAGAACAACATTTTTTTAATCGCATTCAATTATTAATCCAGCTCGGATATCTTTTTACCGGAAATAGCAGAAGATGAGGAAATATTGAAAAAATGGTCGGAGATAAACGTCAGGAACGATTAAGTGGATCGAATATCGAAGGGCGGATTGAAACGTTTCAGGAGAGTGGTCAGGGGTGAAAAAACTCAGAATAATGTAGCGATATTGGATTCCGAAAGGCACGAGGATTCGTATTGGAAAATGAGCAAACAAATCTATAAATGTGAGTTTGGATTTTTATAAGAGTGTATTTAAAGAAGAAAGGGAAATATTCGGAAGTAGGGGTCCACCAAAAATTCTACCCAAAGTGACCGGACAAATAAATTTTTTCCCACCTCCAAATGTTTACCAAAAAAAATTTCGCAAAAGCTGGAAAATGCACAAAAATATAAGAATTGTTCAGTTTAACAAGTGAGATAGGTTTAACTTATTTTGAAAAATGCATCAATTTTTGAAATTTCATTGAAATTTACAAATTAGTTGCATTATTTTAAAACGTCAGCGCTTTCTATTTACATATTATTTATCACAACGTATTTTTATTTTTTACATTAAATGAAAGTAATCAACATGTGTTGCGCGGTCTTTGAATGAAGCCTGTATATATGTTTGAAACCTGCATTGAAGTCTGTATATATGTGATTTCAAAATTAATTAGAGTGAAGAGCTTAAAATAAGACTGTATATGGACTGAAATTTAGCAGCACTGATCATGGATGCATATGGTTGACGTTACTACAATTGAGATTTTCTTGTTAGACGTGAAACATCAAAGTTGACATTAATACAATTTAATCTTGTTCTTACCAATGAGCTTAGCGTCGAGCATCAAAAATCAAAATCTTCAAACTTTTTTTACAATCTAATTTTCAAAACTGTATCAATCCGGAAAACGATAGAATTATCTCGAGAAATAAATTAACCCAGGATTGGCGATTCATCATGTTTAAGTAAGAAAGTTATAAATCGTCAAGAATTAAGAACTCTATAAATAGAAAGTTGATAATTGTTCTATTTTCTTAGAGAATACCGAGGAAGAGGCACACGCGATCTTAATTGGTTTACGGTTGCTCAATCAAGGATCCAAACTTGCGGTGAATCTTTTATGAGCTTTCCCAGTGTATAAAATTATTTAAAGCTCAGTACTGGGTGAGAAAGCAGAGAAATATTGCAAAAGCCAAGAGCCCAAACAGAGTTTGATCGATAATGCAGTTCTGAAATTGTTCTCCTGAAAATAAGGGCGAGACGAGAAAGAGAAATCGATACAACTAAAGCACTCTTTCGTTCTTTCTTTTTCTTCCTTTGTCCCCGTTTATCTTTCTCTCTCGCTCTCTCTCTCTCAGCTTCCTTATATACAATAAACTTTTATTACTGTACATCGCGATATATGTGTCACATTGATTTACTAAAGAGACGTTCTTGTTACAACCACACCATATCTTTTTATCTCTGAGTATGAGTAATCGTAGCTATAACTTCCTCTTCATTCGTTCGGTCCTTTTTTATCCAGGAATATTACTTTTCATGTTAATTTATTTCGAATATCCAGCACGGATTATTTTGCCAGACCAATTTATTATTCTATTGGAAGTCTCTATCTGTATACATCGGTATGTATAAAAATTCTGATACGCATACCACAAACCAGTTCACCGACTTGTCCTCTAGGAATTAGATTCGCGGATTATCAGCCTCAAGAATTCCGTTCCAGATTCTTCCATTTTCATTATTTTGCTCCTCCATATATTCTCCGCTGTCTTTTTTCCAACAACATGTATTTATTTTATTCCAGAACCATTTTCTTATGTGTTCTTTTATTTTCGTTTTCTCTTTTTTTCATAATTGCATTTTTTCCTATCCCAGAGTCGCTCTGCCTTTTTCTCCTCCGCTTTTTAATTCTTTTCCTATTCTTTCTCTCTGTTGTGCCCTTTATTTCAATTTTGTGAAAGCGAGCAGCGGGAAACGAGCCAGGATTGCCACGGACGAGACAAGAGAGACGAGAAGCTCTAACGGCCTCGTCTGCGGGTCAATCCGATTGCGAAATTTCCTGAAGCTGTAGTTGGCCATTGAAAATTCGTAAACCAGACCGCCCACGTTTTCAGAAAACTTTCCCTCTGTCTGCGGTGTACGCTTAGTCCCGTTCATATACACTCGCTGCTCTACATATTTGTAGATCCGGATGGACGAATAAACGCGAATTTCAGCCCGAAGTCAAAAGAATATACCAACTCAAAGCATGAGATGAAAATTTTGAAAATCTCTTCAACGATATGTTTGCACATGTGAAGCTTACTCAAGAGTTGGTTTATAACTTACTTTTTTTAATGTTCCAGGTTAATTGATTAATTAATGTTTGGAGAAAATTAATAAGTAAATTTCCCTATGCAATGAAGACGTTGACGTAGTGATACATTCAGTATGTCGTACATTAAAAATGAATTGGAACTATTCATTTAGTACTCCTTCATCGTAATCAATAATTATTTATTGTTGCCTTGATTACGTTTAGTCTACCTATATACTACTTGTAGTACATTATAATCTACTATTGGTAGTAGATATAGGTGGTACTTTATCCCTTAAAGCGTATGAATTCACCTCTATAGTAGATAATAATCTACTATAGGTAGAGGTGATCTGCTATAGGTAGAGTATAATTAATAATTACCTATAGTAGATTATAGTCTACTATAAGAAGTTATACTCTACCTTTATAATCTACTATATATGAACTTACCTCTACCTATAGGTTGTAATGAGTTGAATTTGCGCGCCGTTAAAATCTTTGATCGACAACTCGCTTCTATCCCCTCCATATGATACCTGGTTTCCAGGGAGCTTGGAGCTCTCTGGTTTGAACCGTCGCCATGTAACGTAATTTAATGTAAAAATACCCTCATATCTATCCCCTCGAACATTTAAAATCGCAAATAAAAATAAAAAGTAATAAAAAATATAAAAATATTAAAAGAGAAAAACAAAACATTATAAGGTAGAGGCGAATTCATACGCTCTAAGGGATAAGGTACTCTTTCAATACCAAAAGGTTTAGCTCCTCCATCAGGTCATCGTAATCAAGGCAACAATAATCTACTATACATAGATAGAGGTGAATTCGTACGCTTTAAGGGATAAAGTACTCTTGCAATACGAAGGGTTAGCTCGTATACCAGGTCATCGTAATCAAGGGAACAATAATCTACTATATATAGGTAGAGGTGAATTCATACCCTTTAAGGGATAAAGCACAAAATTAACTAGCTACGACAAATAAGGAATATGCCTGTGTCATGACAAATTAGAGATCATGTGCACTTCAAGATGATGTGTTTAGTTCGGTGTGAACGGAGTGGGTGTGCCATTTAATGTTACCGGAGCTAGAGCTAAAAGGACAATAGGGTTTGCATAAGTACTCGAGCGAATAAGAGACGACGAGTGAACAAGAGTTCAAGGAAGGAGAGAATATGAGGAATAAGGTGACGTAACAACGCACGTCAACAAAGAACAGCGAGTCACTAGAAAGCGACTGCGACAGGATCAGCAACGGAATAGGCATGCGACGTAGGTTGAAATATCCGCTTCGATGTCGTAAAAAGAATATAAATGGAAAAAAAGAGATAATTCGGGAGTGAAATCATAAAAATGGAAGTTCGTTTGAAAGTGTCTTTTTGCATTAGTCTATCAATAACTTGGCAAGTATTTAGTACGAATTTGGTTCGTCCATACAGTCCGACCTACAATAAGTCCACCCAAGTCCACTATTCCTCGACCTATTCCTTAGGTCGAGGGTTTTCCCCACTCCGATTCGGATTTCGAGCTACAGTTTTTCGCATGGAAACCTCTCATTAAGCCCGCTCAGTCTAAACGAAGTCAGAAGAGTTAAACATACGAGAAATAATGTAAATATTGGCGAAATGAATATGTTTGCAGTCGCTCCAACCGAACAGACTTATTTAAAGCATTGTCCAACGAACAAAAGGAGAGAGACAGAACATAGTTGGTGTGCGCGAAGCTTACACCTGATCGGAGTTAGTAGTCAAATTCTCGTAAAAACTCTACCCCTTGGGGGCTTTGAAGGACTTACTGAGAAGTCAGACTGTATTTGATCTTTTGAGTGTAACATCACTCTAATTATTCCATTCTTTCTCTGAGTTTTAGATTTTCCGAAATACATAAGTATTACATTAGTATTAGTTACAATAGTTACATTAATTACATTAGTTACATTAGTTACATTAGTTACATTAGTTACATTAATTATGTTAGTTACGTTAATTACACTAGTTACATTAGTTACATTAGTATTACTAGTAAGTCCAATCGATTGTCACGACTCGAATTTCCTACTATGAAGTTCAGGATATAAGTCTGTAAATGTTACATGCCTCGGTTTTTTACATATATGCTATTTTTAGGTACACATTAAAATTCTACGTCGCAACAATACCTATTTGACATTGTGCCAGACTTCTTATTCGCGGGAATCATTTTTCACAAAAATTAAGAATTATAAAAATGTTAATTTCCGAATGAAATAGTTTTCTAATCAGATTACCATTTATGACAGGATTTCAAAAAATGTTTCTCGAGTAAAACTAATTTTACTTTATTCCACTCCCTTCGTCAAACGACCAAACTTCTTTAGTTTTGAAAACGCAACGTCTAAGGCAAATTTGCACGATAAACTGAATCGATAGGAAAATGCAGATAAGCGTTTGCGATCGTGTGTGTATGTTGTGAGCTTTTTCGCGTGTTTCCTTATCGCGGGAGAGAAAGACCGTCCGAGAATGGAGAAGCCAATTTTGCCCAGAGTCTCCGGTCTGAGAGGACGAAACTGAGTAATCATGTCTCTCAGTACACTGCTCCAAGTTGTTGGCCTCCGTATACAGCGGTATGTAATAAATTGTGTTTCCGAAACTCGTGTTCCTCGCTTCTGCGTGCCATCTTCGGGTCACTAGAGTGAAATATACGTGTAGGGTCATCGAGGTCAAAGGAGGTGCAATTTGTGATCGAGGACTCGAGAATCCCTCAGGAATGAGGAAAACGAAATGTTTATTTTTCAGACGTCCCTCACTTCTCTAGCACAATTTTTCGAACTGTTCCAGACATTCTCCAAGTTTCCCCATTACTCGTTATCTCTCAGAGCCACGCAATTATAAATTTCGGTTGCATTTCTCTTCGAGGCTCACGCTATTAAATATAAAGTTGTCTTTTCCTTTTTCTCTCACTGCTTGTGCCTTTGAAAAACAGAAATCTCTTTCCGTCTATTTTTCCTTTTTTTCCTACACTCGCTTCTTGCTTCGATAGGATGCTCGATGGAGTCATAAACGATCTCGGCAATTTTCAAGCGGGCTTTAAAAAATAAACGGGGGAGGGAAAAAAAGAGTCGTTTCTCGATAGGAGTGGATGAGCCTAGGAAACTGCGCTCGACGTACAGAGGAGAAGAATACGATAAAACGCGAATAGGAGAAAGGGAGAGCCAGAGGAAACAGTGAATGAGCCGAGGGGGATGAAAAAGAGGTAGCAAAGGTTAACGACGAACCACGGCATCCGAGGATTGCAGAGAAAATCGTTTGGCCTCAATGGTCTGCTATAAAAATATATATATATTTTTTTATACACGAGCTAATATACAGGGAGTCTCAAAAATCGATGTGAACATTAAAATAATAAACCAGGTGATCGGAAGAAAAAAATAT
The DNA here is from genome assembly GCA_030522605.1 of Cremastinae sp. B BG-2022a. Lineage (NCBI taxonomy): Eukaryota > Metazoa > Arthropoda > Insecta > Hymenoptera > Ichneumonidae > Cremastinae sp. B BG-2022a. The sequence continues at coordinate 70,350 of JAPYYX010000531.1, read as the reverse complement.
TGAATTTTTTTTATTCAGGTTGGTGGGAACGTTCAATTAAAAAACTAGTGCACTAATCAATAAATTCGTAAATCGAAGTTCATGCGTTGATTAAACTATCTTTATTAGGTTTTCGTCGATTACTCCAAAGTTTTTATTTTTATTTAATTAATTTTTATTTGAAATTACAAAAGTGTAATAGTCAATAATTACGAAGATTTAATGTATTATATAAAATATCACCATTTTTTACTTAGCATTTTATAAATGTGGTCTTTTGGATTATCGACGTCATATTTTAGGACACCGTGTACATTGCGTCTATATTCAGAAAAAAAGAGAAAGAATAGGAACCAGAGTGAGAGAAAGGGAGCCTAATCAGCCCTGGGACATGGTGGTACAGATTCTCGAGTGTGTATGGGGGCTCGCAGAAAAAAGCGAGGAAGAGAGAAGCGCGAGGGTACTTGGAAAAGAGGAAGAAGGAAAAAATGGTTAATTATCCTGGAGGTTTCTCGGGCAACGACGAGAACTGAAAGTCGATTCTCTTGCGCAACGGGATAGATTAATTCCTGAGATGAGATCCTTCAGAATTCACTTTCATAAATCCGTCTCTCTAGTCTCTATCTCTTCTCGATCTCTACATGTATACGTAGATAAAATCACTTCTTCTCTTTTTTCCCCAGTTTTATAGAACATATCGAAAAGTTATGTTTTTTTCGGCTTTTTCTATTGATTTTTTTATCTCGCATTCGTTATCAAAATGCGGAACTCCATTTAAAATATTAGTAACAATTTTTTTAACATTAGTATTAGCACTGGAATTCGTATTAGTATGAGCAATAGTTAAGCAATTAGCAATAGTTTAGCACTAGAAATTAGCAATAGTTTAGCAATAGCGATTAGCATAGTATAAGCATTAGCATTATGATTCGTATTAGCATTAGTGTATTCGTATTAGCGTTCATATTAGTATATTAGCATTCGTGTTAGTATTAGCAATAATTTCTGAATTAATATAATTAATAGCAATAATTTTGGAATTTTTAATTAGGGTATTTTTCATTGCAATTTCTGCATATTTTTGTTTTTTTACCTAACTTTCATTCCTAAACTGCGAAACTGAATTTAAAATAGCAATAACTTTTCTTCCTTATTCAACCAACATTTCTTTTCCGCTATTTTTTATTTAGTTTCTTGTACATTTTTATGAACAGTTTTTTTACGCATTTTATCAACGAATTTCTGCCCCTCGATTGCGAAACTCGGTGTAAGAAAAAATATTAATAATTTCTTTCTCATTATTCAAACGTTGTTCCTTGTCTGGACTTTTTTTATTTAGTTTTTAACAAGATTCCGTAATGATGGTTATTGTTCTCCCTTAAAATATGCAGAAAGAAAAAGTTCTCTTTTTCTTGAAGGATAAAAAGCTGGATCTAAGAACGTTGAAGAAAAGAATGCGTTATGTACTGTTGCTGAATACCTTAATTCTGTCTGAAAATCGCTGGGAAAAACGTGCCTCCGAACCGACCACTCTTCCTCTCTTCCTTCATGGTTAGGCAGCTAGAGAGGGAGCAAAAAGTATAGGATATGCTGAGCAGTCGTGAAAAAGCCACCTGTCGGATTTTTCCCCTGGATTTTCTCCCAAGTAACAGTATAATCTCGCAATTTTTTTCCACCCTCTAACACTTTTTTTTTTACTATATATACTTAAACGATAAAAAAAATCACTAAATGTATAAGTACGTGCATATGCGGAAATACAATTTTCATCCTTAATTGGCCAAATTTTTATTTGTACCTGGTTAACGAGGTGAGAAAGGAGGTTGAAAAAAAATTCAAAAGCATTTAACCACTTTTCATAAATGCGAACGATCGCTCCAGATACGTCGAATAGATTTTATCGTTTCTAATTGTGAGGAATAATTTCCAGGATTTTGAATAGGGAAACGACGTCGTAAAATTGAACGGAATTTGAATTCGCTTTGGGATAAGGGTATAGATGGCTTTTCGAGTTTGTAATTATCATTACAAGCTGTCCTCTACGTATATGCATTCACACACGTGTGAGTGTCTGCTCGCGGATTCCCTTTATTACATGTGCAGGATATAGACGAGAGATTTGAATAAAGGTCTTCGATGGGATACACATACACTTTTCGTCAAAAAGCATGCGCTTTCCTATTCATACGAAGATTTTGAAAAAAAGCACTTGAAGAAATTCCTAACAAATGAAATTAAAAATTACTGACACATGAATAATTATAACAGTTTTGAAAGTAAAATGAAAATATTTTTAACATAAAGTCAATCTTGATAATTTGAATAAAATTTTTTTTCAATTCATTCATTCAAACAAACTTATCAAACAAATTTCTCAGTTTTAGTATAACTAGAAAATAAATAAAAAATTGTTATCAATTTTTGTCGAAGAATCCAACAAATCTTCAGTAAAAATTTTGAATAATTAAGAAATGAAGATATTTTCATTATTATTATTATATTGAAGTCTCCAACTTTTGGCAGGCAGTGTAGATACGATGAGGGTTACGTAAAAGGAAGTACATGGAAAGATCGATAAATGTATGTAGAAGGTAAAATGGATGAATGCATACTGAGACTGAGATATCTCGATAGATAACGCCAAAGAGGAAGAGTGTTGAAAAGAGAGAGAGTGGGGAAAGGAGAATCCAGAGAGAGGGAGAGAGAGAGAAGTTCCTCAAAAAATGGTAAGAAAGACAGAGAGGAGTAGAGAAAAGAGCCTTGGAGAGGATTGAGTACGGATAGGGAAGAGAGAAAGAGAGGACGTTTTCTGAATGTCAATGAAGCTAGTTAAGAGTAAAAAGCTGTCCGTTCTGTCCCCTTTTCCTCGCTTTCTTCTTTTTCCTTCTCAATTTTTTTTTCTTTTTTTTTTCTTCGATCTCCAGCGATATTACTATTTGTACAGACTTCTCGACTTCGCCGAACACGTTTGTACTCTTTTTCGTCCCTCCTTCCAGCAACACCGAGACGAGCTGCCTGTTTCTTCCGGACATTGCTTTTTTTACCACGCTTCGGAGAGCAAACTCCCTCATTTCTGCAATTGCAATTCCTCTAGAAATTTCACCGTTTAAACTGGTCACGGACGCGTTCACGCACGTGGAATATTTCGCACTCGATTCAAGTCTCTCGTTTCTTAAAATTATTTAAAAAAATAAAAATCCACCATCTCTGTATCTGTCGAGCGATACTTCCAATTTCAAAATTTGCTCTGTAAATATCGATGGAGGTTTTTTTTTCTTTTGATTTTTCGGGTCGTCGAAAATCAATTCGGCACGAAATCTCTTGTGCGTTTCAATACACGTATCAATAAAATGTCTGACCCGTACGGTTCTTTCTACTTGCGACGTGTCCCTCGGTATACACGTTACTTCTTCAACTCTCGTTTTCCTTTTTCCGTATTCTGTCATCCTCGACCAAAGAGTTTTATACCTTCAATTTTTATTTCTTGTTTCGCTCTCCTCGATCTTTCCACTGTCTTTCATTCTCGCGAAAAATAAACAAAAGTCAACTTTTTACTAAGATCACAAAACTGTGGAGCTGTTCGAGTTTTTTATATCTTGTAAGGGATCTTTACGTTTCTTGAAAAAATATATTAAAAAGATGTGTAAAAAATGAGCAAAATAAAGCATTGAATAAAAAGAATCGCATTCCCTCGAAAAGTCGTTTTCTCTCGAGAGAACGAGAAAAGCGAAACGTTCGAACAAATCGTGTCTTGTTTTTCTATAATGTTTTCCTATCAATTCTCTCCTTCTTTTCTTTTCTTAGCATTTGTTTCTAAATCGGAACGAGCTGTATCACTGTATCGTCGTACGTGCGCTTTGCATTTCAAATTTTCTCTACCAATTCTCTTTCCCTCTCTCTTTCTCTCTTCAGTTCGAGGGCAATACGTTTATGCACTTCTGGAATATGTTACGCGTTTCTATATGGACACTTGCATTTTCCGAGTCAAAATGTTCCTCAATTTTGTAACAAAAATACGAAATTCTCTTGCGCATGTAATTTTACTCTGACAATGAGGATACATCTCAGTACATATCTTGAGAATATTTTGCTGCGATAAAACTTTTTTGAAAGTAATAAGATTCGTCAAGTATAAATGACTTAGAATACAAAAAAATATTCTCTATATTTATGACCAAGTAAAAAAAGTAATAGAAGATCCTTATATAGATTTCACAATGGCTGAATTCCATTTTATATAAGTTTCTGACACTTAAATTTGCAAATACATATGCCAAATTTTAATTGAGTCACCTACATTACATTCTCTTGAGATTTTTTCGTTTTCTCCCTCATCTTAGACAGCCACTGAATAATTTTCATTCAATGAAATATCTATTTCATTATAAAAAAGTATACTTATTTCATATTGCATTAATTCCCTGAACAACTTCCCATCCGTTTTAACATGCAGATACAACCGAGCGGACGGCTTGCTCGACGCTGAGCGTGGATTCACCGCCTTTGCGGCGCGCTGGAAATCGTAATTTTTGTCCAAAATAAAAAAAGAAATTGTAGGTCTGAGTATGCTCTACAAGTTTCATCTCTACAATTTTTTCGATATTTATGACCAAAAAAACAAAATAGCAAAAAACAAAGGTTATGATCAAAATTTTTGACTTTTTCGATCGATGTCTCGATAACGATACGCGAAAAATAGTTAAAACTTACATGTAGAGCACAAAAAAAGCTACAAAAAAGTTTCTTATAAAAATTTTCGTATCTCATCGGATAGCCAAAAAACGTTAGGCTTTTCTAGGTACTTCCCAAGTCATATTAAAAAACTAGCTCTCCGAATTCATTTGCGTTTATTTATCCTTTTTTCCGACGAAATGACTGGACCATGATGTCTGTCCTAGATATGTCGAGATCTATTCCCTCTGAACGATTTACAAATGATCTGTCAAATTTTTTTTTAAATTTGCAAAAAATTAACAAGCTACATACGAATAAAAAAAGTAATAAATTTGTAACGATTTTCGTAGTTTGAAAAAATATCTTCTTCAATTTTTCGTTACTATCGTTGGATCGATGGATGAACAAATATCCTCGAAGTCTGTACAATCGAGGCAAGATAATTTATTGAGAATGCTGACAGAACGAGGTAAGGGCGAAGAGAACGTTTCTCCAGTATTGGGCTTCTGAGCAGACTGAGCTTCTCTAAATCCAGATTAAGACGGAACGAAGCGTGTCGGTGTATTTGGATATCCAGACGGAATTAGTTCTACCTAAAGTAGAAGCGAAGCATGTAAAGGGTAAAAAAAGACGGAATTGAAAAACCTACGAAACAGTATAAAAAATGCACATTGATAAAAATAGAGAGGAGCGAGAGCAAGAAATAGAAAAAGTGATTGATAGGAAAAACATGTTGTGTAGGTATATAGTTTTTTAAAAAAGGGTTAACGTATGGGAAATGACACCTGTTGAAACAAAACCCCTCCCACCTTTTTCTGCTCTCCCGTTTTTCATCTTTTTTCCACGATCTCTCGTCCCCCGCTGCTGCTTTTTTTTCTATTTCCACGCGACAGCGTCTGAGTTACGTGTGACGTGCACGCGAAGATTAAGTTCGCTGGAAACATTTATGAAACGCGATTGCTCGCCAAAGTTCGTACCGGTTGCAGTTAATTGTATATCGGGCATATCAGACTGTCCCGCTCGATCTACACGGAGCTTGCACAATGTGCATGTGCATCGTCAGCAAAAAGTTCAAGGCAAAAAAACATGAGCAAAAAATATTTTTAAAAAAATTGATCTTTTAATATGGCTTTTTGTTGTGGGATGAATGATAAAAATATGGGTTTGTGTGCATAATTGATAAAGAGTATAAATATAATTCTTCAAATGGAGTAGCGGATTTACATTTTTTCGAATTTAGCATTTTTTGAATTTACTAAAATTCGTGTTGAGGAAAGCATTTTTTAATGCACATTTTCGCTCGTGCTCGGAGCGCGGCAGCACCTCTCGGGCACGGCGCGATATAGGGACACGTGGGTCAATTTCACTGGCTCCGCTCGATGCGACGGTGGCGCCCCGAGACAGAAGAACGGAAAAACTCTCAGGCAAAAAGGTACATAAGAAAAATTTCTGATTCCAAGGATTTGAATACGCTAAATCTTTAGTTTTTAGAGGAAAGGAATAAAATTTTCAGCTGCCATGATAAAAAAATTTTTATCGTGGCTTTTTCTCGCTAAAACACGGCGGGAAAAATTCAAAAACGGTGGAAAATTTAAAAAATGGCGGGAAATTCAAAAAATAGCGGGAAATAAAAAAAACCAAACGGTGTTGTACCCTCAACACTTTTATACCTTCGACACTTTTGTACCCTCAACACTTTACCCTCAACGATGTACTCTCAACACTTTCGAACCATCAACACTTTTGTACCCTCAACACTGTACCCTCAACGCTGTACCCTTAACGCTGTTGTACCCTCAATAGCGGACAAAGTGGGGTAGCCCACCGAAAAATACGAAAAAAAATTTCGCAATTTTCTCAAAATGTCGGGGCTGTACGGGCAAAGTAACTACAGATATGAATTCAGCGCCTTAAAATACACAAGAATCATACTTGATTTAGTGTAAAAAAATTTTTTTCATCGATAAAAGTGCGATCTTTCGCTGTTTTTAGCCATTTTTAACGGTTTTTTGCATTTTACTCGAAAATCTAGAGGTATATTGGCCAATCTGACCCTGGATTCGAATTCAGCGCTTCCAAATACATGGAGATTAATAGGTGGGTCTGATCAGAAGTAATCGCCAGTTTTTTTTTTGTGTGCCGGTGTTATAATTAATACGTGAATATTTGACAGAGAGAAATATTTTTATATTGATGGTAGTAAATTTTTGCTATTTTTAGCGATATTTTGCGATTTATTCCAAATTCTGAGGTCGTAGGAGGTAAATAAATTCCTTATTTGAAGTCATCACATCGAAATACGTAAAAAACGTACGTGAGCTAGTCAATAAGTTTTTTTATATTTATAATCACAAATGTTCGATATTTTTAGTCATTATTATCGGTTTTTTGCGTTTTACTCAAAATCTGTAAAAGTGTATAGGTGCCCAACTGAGCCTGGATTCGGTTTCAGTGCGTTAAAATACATAATGATAGACGAGTCTGGTCAAAAGTATAGACCACTTTGTGTCTGTTGATGTTTCATACATACATCCTACTTTCATACATATCGACGAATTAAAGTTTCAACAACAAAATACAATTTATTAATTTTATCATTCCTATACAATTACGCAAATGAAATTTGATCGAAGAGCAATATCACAAAGAATTTTTTCATTTAAATATAAGTAACTTTTAAAAAGCAAAATATGTTGCATATCTCACGCGTAATACAAAGTGACGAAGGTAATGTAACAAAATCGAAATGCATGAGAACCCCAGCAATATCTCTTTTACTATGTACATAATAATATCGGCCCCGAAATTTCAATCAAGAAATTGTTCATGTTCTTTCTCTCTCCGGCACGGTCGCACAGTCACGTTCTTGGAACAAGCGTTTGTGAAGCCATTAAATTAAACTCCACTAGTGTATGAGGCCCGATGATTCGCCAAGTTGAAACGAGACTCATATAGACGATAGTTTGCACAAAATGTTCGTCTTCGTACAGTTATCGCGCAGTTACACGTGAAAGCCCCAAACTCGTGATGATCAACAAGCAACTCCAATTCGAGAAAGATAACATTGCGAGCGAGAGAGAAAGAGAAATTGACATATACATGTATTATATAAATATATGTATGTACATTGTACATACATATAGCCAAAGAGAGAGATGGAAATAGAATCAGATGCAGAGAAAAGGAAAGACAAAGATAGACGCAAAATGGGTGACATTCGAGGTTGGTTAAATGCCTAATGGCGTGGGATTCAATTAGCTCAATTGATTCTCGGTGCAGACCGGACGTTATTCAAACCTCGATTCATCAATGAACTTTTATTTACTTTTTTCTCTAATTCGCTGTCGTTAGTTTCTCCCTTCCTCTCTCTCTCTCTCTCTCTCTCTCTCTCTCTCTCTCACTCTCTATATTTTTGTTATTTTTACATTTTTTTTATTTTTCATTTTTGGTCTATTTTCAATTTTTTGAGGGTTTATTTTCCTGCTTTTTTCCCCCGTTGCTGCATCGCTACGCTCCGTCACTTCGGCCCCAAAATGTCAATATTTGAGAAGCCGCGGACCGGAAAAATAAAAATACACTCGCGCGGTTTGAGAGCCTCGAGCAAAGAGGATCGCAATTTTCCTTTCTTAGTTTATGCAAAAACAGGGATGAAAGAATGACAAAGAAGTTGGAGAGAGTCGCAAATTTAACCTTGAGATACATTTGTTTGAATTTTACTGCCTTCTCGCTTTATCGCTCGCTCGCTTCCCCTCGCGGATTTTTTTTTCCTGTGGATACGGATACTCTTGGAATTTCCTCTGACATCAATCATCTAAATTTTTTTCTCATGCTTCCTGTGTCACGTATCTCCCTCGGAGCGAAAATTTTGGAAAAACGAGCTGTTTCGGATGAAGAAAAAAAAAAGAGTGAAAACGAAAAAAGAGAATACGAAGAGCACAAAAGAATACAAAGTATCGAGAATAAAAAGTGAACGAGTGACAAGCGGATGACAAAAGTGAGACTTTTCCATCCCCGGTTGTCCGATGCAATAATAAATAACGTAAAAAGGGGTCCTCCTGCATCTTTCATCAGCACGTTGAGTGATTCCATCGTCCCTTTGTGCGAAGCGCTTTCTCTTGTCATCTTGCCTTTTTATGTTTTTTGTATTTTTTCCCCCTCTTTGTAGATCCTTTCCGTGATCGGTATTGGCCTAGAAACCTGTCAGACACCGACTTTTTCATTCACCTGGCACGCGTAAACACAAGCTTTGTATTTTTGGGCAACCCTAGACTCATCGAACAATGTTCATTGTGAGAAATGTGTCAATCTACCAACCTCTCATTTTTTGTGTGACAAACTAATTTTGAATGCAAGTTGCCACCCTCCTTTAACTCATTTTTAATCCCTTTGACATTTTCAACCCTCGGACTTCACACTAGGGGGAATTCGGATCAGCGACATATTCGAAAAAATAAAATTCTGAAATTCACTTTTTTTTATTAAAAAATATTTTTTAATTATGCAACAGTAATTTTATTGGTGCTACGTGATTTGGTAGGAAATTTTACCCTAAAATCATATGCTCATGTGTTTGTGGATTTCATGTTGACCTCCAAATCATGAGCTAAAATCATGAAATCCCAAACTGCACCTTTAAAAATATTTACGAAGTGAAAGTATTTACACAGCATAATAAAGTTGTTTTGGATTAGGAAAGGATTACTCATTCAAAACACAACCACGATTTTCTTAGTAGTTAGTAGTATTACAATTTATTGGCAGATGAAATGGTTAATTACATTATGTATATAATATACTTATTCTAATCATTGAAAATATACTTTCCCTCAACGTCACAGAGTTATCGACCAGGGTCCTTCAGCTCGTGGTATTTGAAAGTCTTGGCAATCCAATCTTTTTTAATACAAAGGACTTTGCTTCTTTTTTTGTTAGTTTATTGTTCGTTATGTGCTATTTCTATTTTTTCAAAGGTTATTTTCTCAGCACGATTTTCTTATTCTTCCTTTTAAATTCTAGCCATAAAAGAACTTCGAGGTTTTTGCTTACAAAGAAAGGTCTCGTGAAGTTAAAGAATTGCAAGTTGACTTTCTCACCCGGACACCCACGAATCAACGAGGTGACTGCAACACAAGTAGTTTTCACAGCATATCCTCGAAATGATTAATGGAAGATAAAATACTTTTGAGGAAATCATCATTTAATAAAGTATTTAGTAACTTTTATAATGCCGACTTTTTTTGGTAAAGCAGAGTAATGATATAAAAATATTGGAAATACGAAATTGGGCTGATAATTATAAGTAACTTCATAAGGTTCACGCTGTAATCCGATAACGCTATCAGTACGAGTTCTGCATTCATGCTGATAGGTACCAAGACCGCACGTGTGTTTGCGTTCGCATAAATATGAACTAACGGTAATGATGTTCAGTGCTTATTTAATAATTACATTAAATTTAATAAACCTAAATACACACCGACTGATCATGTGCCCTATAAATTCAACAGTTATTCATTAAATAATCCACATAATTAAAAATTAAAATAATAATATACCGTTGTTCTAGATGCATCAAGATTTTTTGATAAAATGCGTGGAGGTGTGGTCTTTCGAACATATCGAAAAAGCGGTGTCGGTAGTAAAGAGAAAGGGGATGGAAGTTTTAGAAGGAAAGAGAAAAATGATCTCAACTTTTTAGCCAACGGCTGTTGCTAAAGGGAGAATAAGGGATGTTCTACTTTTTCTTTTTTTCTCGCTTCTTTTCTCTCTTCTCCTCACACCGGCAGTCCCTCCTTCGCCGACGACGTATACTCTTCAGAGCTTTTCATTTTACGTTCTCTTTCCTCTCGTTGCTTTCTCACTTTTCGCCTTTCTCTCTCTCTCTCGCTCTGATGTCTGTCGTTTCCCTCTTGCTTGGTTGCTTTCAACAGCGTTGCGCATGTACATATTTCCACATTGACATCCTCGCGTACGAATATAAAATATGAGAAACAACCACATGAACTCTTTGCATCTAAGCTCGATACGTGTCTCTTGGGTTCCATTGAGGCAGACCTCGGGTATCCTCTCTCTTTCCTCTTGCCTCAGGTATCACTGTGCACACGTTGCTTGTTCTTTCTCTTTTGCGGTATCCAATCCGTGCGTGCATTCTTTCTGATGTCCTCTGACCCGTCTGTATCCATCGACTATGCAGATTCCTGTCCCACTTTAATGTTTTTTTAATCGCTCTTTTTCTTAAATACCAAAAACCTTTTTTATTGGAATGTACGTGCTATTTGTTTAGCGACTGGGTTGAATGAATAGGTCATACTTGTGACTAGATTCAGTTTCAGCATACCTGAAAACATAAATAGACGTGCCTCTGATTTATTTATTACTTCGTTAAGGACGAATGATGTTGGTTCAAAGAATGGAATAAAATCGACGATCTTGATCGTTAATAGGCTAATGCATTCATGATTTTGGGAATGGAAAGGTGGCCCTCATTAACCCTAATCACTCACACTTCTGAAAAGTTACGTCATTCTTATACGGGGTCATATTGACCCCAGACGATTTTCAATCGCTCTGTATATACGATTTCAAGTCCGAAAAATTCTGAGTCCATGTTTAGTATATAGAAAGTTTGTAGTTATAAGATATAAATTTTATTTTCGGACCTGTGAAAAATTCTGGAAGATTAGCGCGATTGTAATCAAATTCAAATCTTCAAAGTTGACATTGGGGTCAATTTGGCCTGTGTAAGTGGTTAGGATTAAATACTCCAGCACCAACGTACGCTGTGATTTCAATGGTTTCTACTCGAAAATTTAGGTGTCTTTCGAGATAATCGCCAAATGGTCGCGTCCAAACTTTCTTTGGTATTCTGGGTACGATTACTCAAGCATCTTTCCAGTAAATCTCTTCTGAATAAATCTTGATAGATTAGCAGGTGCGATAAGAGGGATGAAGTAAAAACTGTAGTAACCGAAAATCTCTAAAAATTCACGAAGATCATTTTATCATTAAAATGATGATAGAAAAGTTTTGATTTCAATTCAGTATTTTATTGTCACAAAATCTCCACGCAAATTAACTCTTCTTGTAAAAATTTAATCACCCGGACTCTTCTACCAAAGAAAATATATATATTTTTAATTAAATTTATTTTCCTTCATTGGTGACTATTGTCGGATCATCAAATGAGAGGTGCTGCTTCATCTTGTTATCAAATAATGGAGGAAGGTTCTCAAGTTTCGAATCTTTTTAAGCGAAGCTTTAGAGCACTGACAGTACACTATAGCACATCGATTAGGGATGCCAAAATTGTAAAGTACACTGGCCCTTTAATCATTTTGGCATTATCGTTTGGTTGATACCTTTAACATGCTCTAAATATTGATCAAATACGTACGGATTAAAATGCATATAATACAAACGTTTACAATTGCATATCACATTATAGTTATTTGGTTACGCTGTGTATAGTTAAAGAATACATTGACTGACTAATTAGCCTATTAAAGCATAATTCAAATGACTAGATCCATATAGAAACTTGAAATTTAGTACTGAGAATTCTGAACCAGTGTAGCCCAACCACTGAGACTGTTTGTACTCTATTGAATATTTCAATTTGAGTAAAGATGTACGCCATTACTATACAAATTAAATCATTTTTACCTAACCGTCAATCAACATATTGATGTTTTTCAAGTATGTCATAACCAAACACTTATCACAGACATTGTGACAGATCCAGAATTTCACAGTGGTGAGAAGCAGAATAGTTTTCTTGGAAATGAGACATTACATAATTAGATTAGGATTCTCTATGTGAAGCTGATCGATGTTGTACATGACAATGTTTTATGGATTCTGTGATTAATCAATAAATGCATTGATAAGAAATTTTCACGGTAGTTGATAAGATTCCTGATAAAAACGAATCGAAGTAAATCTCTATCACAATAATTGTGGCACCTATCGTGTTGTAAAAGCTTGTAAGAAAATAGTTTTAGAAAAATATCCCGAAACTCTTGGACGTATATATCCCTTTGCCTAAAACAACAGAGATCGAGATAAAGAGACGAAAGAGGTTGAGGAGGAGAAAGCAAGTAAGGGAGAAAATCAGGCTAAAACAATTTTGCCTCGTCGCTTTGCCATTTTCCTTGTTGGCATACACTTTCAATGCTGCCAAGGTGAGCTTCCAAGTTTGCTTACACCCACATGAAAACAAGCCAAAGGCTTTATGCATGATTCCTCGCTCGTAGGAGTCAGAAAGCTTTGCCATTCACCATCTCAAAGATCCAAAGTATTCCAACGTTATTAAAAACTATCGTTCCTTTATGCGATATTTTTAAAGATATTTTTCGTCAGCTTAAAACTTGTCTTAAAAATTGATACTTAACGAATGATTTAATAAAGTAAAAAGAACCCGAAAATTTCGAGAAGACACTTTTTCCTCGACAGATTTCAAAAGGTTCATTTTTCATACACTCCAGCGAAAAGGAGAGCAGAAAAATAATAAATGGTGCATCGCTATAGGAGGCAAAAATCTCGTGATTTAAAAAAGGATTCAAGGCATCTGAATATTTTTCTCCGTGGATTGTTGAAGAGGAGAGGAAGCTAAGAATACGAATATAAGATTATGGGGAAGGCAAATGGGAATAAACAAGAAGTAAAAGTTAAAAATAAAATAAAAATACTTCAACTTATATACGAAGCTGCGTGTATGTAAAATGATATATATTTTTTCGTTATTTTCCGCAAGAATGCTCGCTGCGTCTTCCGATTCGTAAAATGTCAGATTCCGACATATTTGCACACCAGCGTCTCTCATTGTTCATTTTTTTTTCTTCCTCTTACATTTTCTTTACTTTCCGACGAAGAATAATTCCTTCGCTTATTCCATACGAAGATTTATTTATAATATTTTTTACCGTTGTTGTTGTTATTATTATTTTCCTTTTTCACTTTACCACGAGGAAATTGAAATTTCCACTCGGTTAGCGTAAATCTCGTACGATAAAGTCCGTTACATTCCTCTTTACATTTTCTTCCTCTCTCGGAAGAGCATGAAGATCCACCAATCACGTTTCCTGCAGACTCGTCACTCCATTTTTTTCATTATTGGAATTTTTTTTTTCGTATTTATTCATCTCCAGGTGTGCTTCATTTTTTTAGATCCATGTGTAAGCAAAACGTTCGTGCACTGGCGCGTAAATAATTCTGAAGTGAGGTCTTTTCGATGAAATAAGAGACTTCTTTATATTCGCGCCCGGACGTCAATGTCGATTCTGTCAAGTGACCACTCGAGGCATCCTTGTTCGGAGTCCATTTTGCTGAAGCCATTTTGGTAACAAGAAAACATTTTTCTAGGCCAGAGTTATCTTAAAAATTGTTTACGCGTCAATGGGTCGCACATTGTTTTTCCGTCCCGAACACAAAATGTTTGGAGCGTTGACGAGTCTGAAAGTGCTTATTCGGAGGTTGGAGAATGAAATTCATCTGAAGATGCATCAACGAGATTCTGCTATGAATCAAAAAATAAATTTGAATGTTAATTTTTTTAAATCGAAAGTCTACTAACGGAGAAATTTAACTTTTAAATTTCTCTCATTTTTGCGTTGAAATTTAACGCAGTCAAGATACGGATCAACAGAGCTGTTCGATAAAATACACATAAAATTAATACTGTTGAAAATAAGACCGAATCATAAAAATGCTGATATTTCACTTGCAATATTATTCTTCAAATGTTTTATAAATATGAACTAATTCCATCACGTTTGTTTACAATTTATGAATTTTTATAAAATTATAATTTTATAATAAAATTATAAATGATTTCTTATAATGTACACTCAATTGACTAAAATGTAGCAGTACAACCTCCTTAATGAATCAATCGACTGGAAATTTAGGGTCTTTGTCGAAATTGTATTCATGCTAGGGACAATCGGATGATCACATTGAATCTGCTTTCCCTTCTCGACTTACCCGTCGGCCCTGAGGGAGTCTGCGAAGCTCCGAAAAACAACGCAATCCAGTCCAAAATAAAGATGATTCGAGCTTCATCGTACACCACGAAGATACTGCCGTCAATTGTTCTCGATAATTCTTCGTAAACATCGAAGCCGTGACCCTCTTCTTCATTTACAAACGATTTGTCCAACGCACACGGCTAGACCACATCAGACGAGGTCAAATATATTCAATCGAAATCGATTTTTTCCGTAATCATAAAATTTGATTGAATCGACGAAAAAATTTTCTCTGATAATGTAATTTGCTGATTAAAAAATTATTTTTTTCATCCCTCTTTCAATTAATTTTGACATCGGTCTCCTGTACTTAAAATTTATTTTCATATTGTAATGAAAACAAATTTAATAATTCTGACGTCAATTGAGAAAAATAATATTCAATTTGGACGAAATCGCTTGTATTGAGATTTCGAGATGGAATGTTGTTTTTCCAGCTACACGTGTGTATAAAGATGTCTAGTGAGATAATTCTCCGTCTGTTTAATCTGAGTATCGATTACTCGTTATTCTTTCTCATCCCTAACAAGTCTACCAATTTAGCACGTATCGCGATCCGTTACGTTGATCCCTCTCTTATCACGTATTTGTTTCAAGTTTTCTTCACTTCCGTTCTGATGTATCCTGGCGTGGGCAATGAACCAATCGAAAGTAGTGACGTCAAGGAGGGTGTCGGACACTCGACAAATATCGTAACATCGTTACGAACCGAAAATCCTGTTCCGCGACCATTCACATTTGCTACACGTGACGAAATGAATTAAAAATTGAACACGTGGCATAAGAACTTGAGGACAGACACGGAAGTATTTTGACGCCAAGTGTAATAGAAAAAAATCGATTTGCAACTACATGAGGATATCTCGTCACAGATTCAATTTTAAAAAAAAATTTTTTCGATCTCATTTTTCCGAACTGCGGAGGAACTAATCGTGGTAATTCTTTTACTTTAGTGACATTTTTTAATCACCATATTTTATCATACGTAATGATGTTATGAAAGGAGGAAAAATTTGAATTTTTTATGAACAAAAAACTGCTGAAATAGCAAATTGTTACAATGGTGCATGATAGAGCGATTTCTTTTCCAGTGTGGATGATACATTTCGATTTTAAATCGTTTTGGATACTTGTTGGTAATATTCTATTCACTACTAAAAATTGGCGGTAAGAAAATTGTTTCCAACAAAATTATAACAATTTATTTCCAAATAACTGCAAAATCAAATTCGCTCCCAAATGCCATTAATTATGATATCAAATGCCAGAATATGCCAAAGTTTTTCACTGCTTTTACTTATTAGTCAAAAAACAATTTTATATATTTTTAAACGGGATAACTTATTCATTGCTCGACACACTTTTCTACTGAAAAACAAATTTTGGCTTCATTTTGTCATGCAATACACTAAAAAGAACTCGGTGGAATTTCGTATTGGTTAATGTATTCTCGTGGTGTTTTTATTCCATGAAGACAATTTAATTGCGTTCATTTCTTTAAACGCGTCTTCATTCCCGCGAAACTACCACTTCGCTCGTTTACAATTTTTGCGTCGTCATTCCGTTTCGTGTTTCAGAATAAATCTGTCTCCGGTCTCGCGATACTCGCGGAGGAAATTTCCCGCAGCGCCAAACGAGGGTTTCTTGTCTTTTGCCATTTCTGGAAACAACACTGAATTACCATTTTCCGAGGTTTCACTGTGTCACTGACGTTCGATAAGAATTCCCAAAATAAAACCGTCGCGCATTTCCTTCTTATTTGCTTTTACTTATCTGCATATCTTATCTTCATATACAATTTCATTTTCTCCGTATCTCGTTCTTTTATCTCAATATTCTCTGGTCAGCCCCGTCTTTCGTTCCTTTAAAAATTCGTTTCAAGGTCGTTTTTCCTACGGAATCGCATACAAAGTCGCTTTTCGTCGCGAATTTCTGCGCATCTGTCGCAGCGACGCTTTTAGCCCTTTCCCTTCCATTATCCTCTCCAACCTTCGACCGATTGCGATTTCCCACCTTCATGAGCAAAGGTGCGGATACAGTCATGGTCTGTACGGTGATAAATTTTCGCAAGAGCCTCTGACGATTCATCGGTTCGACTTCGTTTTGCTTTCTTCTCTCTCTCTCTCTCTTATTATTTTCTTTGCTTCCCTCCTCCTCCTCCTCCTCCTCCTTCTCGCCACTATTCAACGAGTGTTTACGTGTGTGCGATTGAACATTGCGATACCGACTTAAAAGCGGTGCCAGTTAGTTTAAAGTTTTCCATTGAATCCTTGCAGGCTTCCATTCAATTCGCAACCTCCCTTTCAACCTTTTCCTCTATCCTATCTATCGAGGGCACGAGGAAAGTGGACAAAACCTGTATCGATAATGGAGCTTTCTTATCGATGCAGTTTTTTTGCGATCCGAATCTAGCAAAACACATTTTTTAATGATTTTTTGTAATTTAGAGGGGAAAGATGTTTTATTTTATTTTATTTAGACGACTGCATATTAAATGCATGTTAACCGGTGCCTGATATTTTTTGAGTCGATATATTTTATTTTTTATTTTGATCACTCTCACTTAGTGGCATAATCCCCTTGAAGTGGTTCTAGCCTCGCACTTTTTCTCCCCAGTTTTCTCTTTCATCTTACCACCCCCTGTCGTCTTCTTTTAAATTGATCTCCTCGGTCGTCCTTTTTTCATATTCCTTGGACGCTCGCTCTGCCCTTAACCTTTCTCTCTCTCTCTCTCTCTTTGCAGCCGCTCTGTCACGGTAACCCTCCTTAAAGCTCTTTCAGATTTCCTTCAACCGAGTTTGCCATCTCTATCGATTGCTTTATAACCATATCTGGCTTAAACTTGTCCTCGTCTTCTCCTCTCTCTCTCTCTCTCTCGGCCTCTTTCTCCATCGACCAACCAACTGCGCTTAATCGTGCTAAGGTCTGCATCAATCATTCTTGAGGACCGCACACGATCGAGTCGCATTTTCCAACCCGCCACTTCCTGTGTGAGACTTTTTTTCACGCACTTTTTCCCCTCTTCGCACTCGAATATCGTTTCGCTTTCACTTTATTTCAACTGCACATTTCGAAAACAAAACAATCAAGAACTTTTTTTTTCGCTGTGTATTTTAAAAATAAAATTTTAGTTGTGACAAATCCACAATTTGTGTTTGAAACACTTTTTTTGTTATGTATTTTAAAAATAAAGGAAAGTATCATTTTGGCAAAAATATCTAATTCTTTT
Source organism: Cremastinae sp. B BG-2022a (assembly GCA_030522605.1). Taxonomy (NCBI): domain Eukaryota; kingdom Metazoa; phylum Arthropoda; class Insecta; order Hymenoptera; family Ichneumonidae; species Cremastinae sp. B BG-2022a. The sequence continues at coordinate 52,443 of JAPYYX010000531.1, read as the reverse complement.
TAATGACAATTTTTTTATATTGAAAATTATAATAAATTTTGATTATTTGTTCTTTTAGTAATAACAAAGACTTAACTTTTTAGTATGTTTAGTACTTTTATTCTCACGATCAATATTTATCAAGATAAGTCAGGATAAGTTCACTGACTTTCAAATAATTTGCGTATTTTTAATAATTTTCAAGTATTTTCTGTCTCAGTGTATATCAAGTGAAAATTAAGAATACCATGAATGTATAGTGTGCCGAAAATAAAGTACAATCGTTATTTTCTTGTCATGTCAGATAATGTTTCTAAACTCTCTTATTAATGTTTGTATTATTGAAGCTGTTTTTCGTTTGAATTAGTGCTAAATATGCAAGTATTCATTCATTGTCTACAAATTAGTGCCGTCCATTAATTTTGAGGAGACTTTTGGAACATGAAATTATCCTTGTATCAATTTACCAGAGGCGTATTTTGGTAGAAATTTTTGAATTAGTTCGTCGCAAGCGGGCCTTCGGCCATTAAACTTCTCCCCTAATACGAAACGAATGACCTGCCAAAGACCGGTTCGCGTACTGCGTATGTAATAAGAAACTTAATGTCGATGGTGTATTGGATTTCTACGCAGCTGAAATTTTTTTCATCAAGATTAGCACAAAAAATATCAATCAAATCGATTTATCTGCGTTTCTTCGTTAATTTTTTTGATCATATAATCGTTTCGGATTTCTTGACAACATAATTCTACTAATTTCGTCTGAGCAGCCGGTATTTTTGTCTTTTTTTATCGAATTAGATACAGGAAGTTCGGTTCCTTTTTTTAGGACAAAAAATGGTTTAGGTCGAATTCTTATCAGACAATTGTGTACAATGATAAACAAAAAAATTATATCATTACTAGCTAAAATCCGTGACTTCGTCTGGTGTGTAGCTTGTACGTATGTAGATAATTTGATAACAAACTATACATATTATATTATTAAATATATTCAACATAAATACCCAAAATTAAAAAAAAAATTATAATTAATCTGCAATTTATTTGAATACCTATAAAAACTATAACAACATCAATCGTGAATGCTTAAACTCCTTATAGTGGCCAATAAAATTAAAATAGCGTTAGCTTCAGCGTTAGCTTCAGCGCGTTAGCTTCAGCGTTAGCTTCAGCGTTAGCTTCAGCGTTAGCTTCAGCGTTAGCTTCAGCGTTAGCTTCAGCGTTAGCTTCAGCGTTAGCTTCAGCGTGAATCGTTACTGTTTAATCAAAATGAATAGCACAAATCCTTCTGCAAAAAATACTTTTTGTGCCAAATGTTATGCATGGTGATCGGTCAAACAGTGTTGGGGCTTATTGAAGAAATGAATACTTAAAAATTCATTTATTCCAACGAGGATGAAAATGTACTAACAAAAGAAACTACATCAGAGACATTTTATCGTTTTTTAAATGAATATTTTAAAAAGTCATAAAATTTGAGTATTAAAAACGTGTATTCCTTAAAGATATAAATTATAAGATCGACGAATTCTTTTGGAAATAACATTATCCGTCTTTCACATCTCTCCATTCATTTTTATGCCGATTTCTCCTTTCCTCGATTGCTGAATGATTAACTCTCAAGTGCGAACTCTTGAATAAGAGTATCCAAGAACCTGAAAAACGAGATAAGTCTCGTGAAAAGGATAAAAATGGAACAGAGAGAATGGAAAGAGATATTCGCTTCGAAAACGAGCGCTTCGTCGATCATCCTTATTTTGTCTCTGTTTCTCTTTAATTTCTTGTTCCACTCTTGACTTCATTGTTGCTTTCACCTTTAATCTTTGCTCCGCGATCTTCATCCTCTGGCCATAAAACTTTTTATTTATCTTACCGATGTATTGTCACTGACGAAATAATCGTCAAACTCCTCTTTAATGGCAACATCTAGACGTTTCACGTAAAAAAAAAATAAAAAAACACATGCTAAAAAACATATATTATTGGCAATTTAGTTTTTTGCAAAAAAAAATCGACAAATATTGACATACACGTCGATTTTCCTGATAAGTCGAAATCGTCCTTTTTTCGCGCTTGGTCGACAAAATCGCACTTTTCATCCCCAATAATGTTTTTAATACCCACGAATATCGTTAAACCGTGTAGGAAGCAACGTAAGTTTTTGCCCACGTGTTTTATTCGCAATTTTTTTTCTACTTTTTCTCACCGTATTTTTCTCGTTCGCTATTTCCGCCGCATTCGCGTTTATCTTCCTTTTTTATCCCCCGTCTCGAGCACACAGTCATCCTCGCAACGACTCGATTTTGCGTCCGTTTCTCCACCCACGAGTCTCGTACATGCTACGCCGATGCAAGTCGCAATGTGCGGTCAGCACGAAATTCGTGAGCGTGTTAACACTCCTCGACACCGGCTAGAAATCAGTCGGAGCGTTTCATGATGCTTTTTCCCATCGCCAACAGAGAACGAACAATCGACACGAGATATTCGGAACTCTCCGACTAACTTTCACGTATCCACATGTGTGTATGTGTGAATGAAGAAAGTGTCCGTTTCACTTTAAAGCTGATAATTTTTATCGTTTTTAATTGAATTTTCATTATACAATTTTTTCTGTGATAAGAAATATATTTTGCTCGTTTTGTATAATAAATTTTCTCACCGTTTCATTTTTATCGTTTGATTCTTAATCTGACAGGGATAAAAAAATTCATATTATCCCCTTGGGACAATATATTGGAGCGCTATTGAGAAACTGCACATTTTTCTTCAACGTGGAACGATCAACTGATATTTTCTTTATTCTTGTATAAAAACAAAAGAAATTCCGTTGAATTCGTTTTCTGTAGTCTCTGAGATTTTTAGAAAAAATAAAATAAAATGAATGAAAGATATTTGTAGAGGGAACCGTAAGCTCCCTTTCTTGCATTTTTCCCCTATTTCGAGAGACATTTTTTTCCGCGTCGAAGTTGTTCTGTGAACGGAACAGAGAAACTCGAAATCAAAGTTTCAACACGGGATGAATGATAAAAGAGCCAGAGAGATAGACGAAGGAAAAGAAGGAAGGCGGAAAAAAATATTAAAAAACGAACTGTAGTATGAGAAAGTTTATCAAATGAACAACAATGTACATAAAAATTTTAAAATAAGTTCTTTATTAATATAGTTTAAAAAAGATTTAAATGAATAAAAAAACACTGAAATAAAACTTGAAAATACAAAAAACAAAATAACTCTACATCGAATAAAGTATTTCTTAAGATTATCAATTATGATAATTTATGAGTTAATATTCACGTGTAAAGACGAATGTATTTATTTTACCAATATTTAGAAAAATATGATAAATAATAAATTTGAGAAATAGTAATTGATTTTATTCGAGCAATTTTTTGGTCCAAAAAAAAGTGCAAAAAGAGAATAAAATAAAGCGAAGTATTTAAAAAGAAAATTTCTAAATACACGTGTAAGAGCTTTTCTAGTTGCCTCATAAACATCTTGTTTTTTATTTTGATTTTTTTGCAAGTAAAAATTGTTCCAATATTCAATTATTATTTCACGGATATGTCAATATTATACGATTCATTCTTTACAAAGTGCTAGCAAATTGATACAGATAGTTTTCCGTATTTATGCAATCATTATTCATATACATGATATCGAGGATGTCCTGGTATAGAAACTTATTATCGTTGCCCGGAAAGACACTAGGCATTGATATCCAATCAGTAAATACATAATATACGAACAGTATTTTTCTTCAGTACTCATAAAAAAAATAAAACATTTTGAAATTCAATTTCCGAAGAATCAATACATTATTTAAAAAAAAACTTACTTATTTAATAAAAAAAAATACTCACATATGAAAATTCGTCTTTAAATAGTAAAAAAACCTATAAAAAAAAATTGACAAAGTTGACGAAAAGATTTTGTCTCTTTTTTCAGTGAGAAGAAATCGTGAATTATATTCGATCGTGTATGCAACAGCTAAATAAAGTATTGTTAATTTTTGAAATAAAAACTAACTCACAAAAATCAACATTCATTTTTAAATAATAATGAAAAGCTAAAAAAATTGAATACCTTAACAAAAAGAGAAAAGAGATTTCGTCTCTTTTTTTCTCGGTGAGATGAAACAGTGGATTGTAAATGATGAAGAGGATAGAGCGAGATACGAATCCTCCCTGTGAGGGCGAGAGATATTAGAATATTTCGTATGTGGGATCCACAGTAGTACTAGCAGATACGAACGATGTCTCGAAGTACAAAGCGAGGGGCACACCGGGTCGCGCATGCGGCGGGCCACCTCGACTTCCGAACCCCCGGATATTGTCAGTGCGTTCAGGATCGCGGACGCGCAAGCACGCAAATTTATCGCGCTCCGCACCTTTTTCCCCCAAGATCGCTTTCACTAATTTTTATAATACTTCTCATTTTTCATTTTTTATTTAAATTCGTTTCTGTGACTGAAAAAATCGTCGTTCGAAGTACAAAAAACGCTGACGAAATATTTTCAACGTGTACGACTCGTTTTGCCGTTTGAAAAAAAAGTGATAATTTTATATTTTACGCAAAAATAAATTAACAAAAATTAATTATTATAAATTTATTAATTGTTCACAATTTTTTATATTTATTTATTTTTGTTACGTATTTTTTTTACTGCTTTTCGTATTTGTTTGTTTATTTTTTAAACAAATGCCAGGCGCAAATGTATTTTGTTTGCTCGAAAACGAAGAAAGTTGTGAAAATTGGTTGTGAAGAATTTCGTGGTGATTGATACGTTTGGATGGAAATGAGGAAAAAAGATCGTGGACTCGGGGGATTTCCCGATTTCGGCGAGAACTCTCGTTGTGCAGTGACGACGATTTAATGTTATGTGTACAGAGGAATCTCTGCGTCGTTTATTCTCCCATTCACTTTCTCCGGTGAGTCATTGGCTTCTCTTTTGTCACGTTAACCGAGCGACACTCGTCTCTTCCATTCACTCTTGAATAACGCGCGAAACGCACGCTCCAGTGTCGCCCTGACTTTCCGGAACGAAAAATAAAATAGGAATTGAGATCTCGTTGCTCGATCCTACAAATCGGCTCTTTAACTCTATTTGTTGAATCAATTTTTCTTTGCAGTTTTATTTTTTTTTGAGTTTTTGAAAAAATTCATAAAAAATGAATGAAAGTCGGAAGATTCTCTAGTTTACTTTAAGAGATGAGCTTCGAAATGGAAATACTAATTAATTCTTCTTTAAATTAATTTTCAACCTTTGCTGTTTAATATTTATTTAACATTGAAACTGTAATTTTCTAGATCTTTTGAAAAATCCTTCAATTTTAAGAATTAAAAACAATTTTGAATAACGAATCGAACTGTCGTCAATAAATTTGAAATTTTGATTTACTTCAGTTTACAACGAAAAAATGGTTGACAATTTTGATATTTAGACCTCCAAAATTAAAGGTCCGAAATTTTATTTCGATTTTTTAAATTGCCTAAAAAAAATATTATTTTATAATAAAAAATACAAACGAATTTAACGCTTGTTAAAAAAGTTTTAAAAATTAGTTCACGTGATTTCCTGGACAGGAATTTTTTTTATTAAATTTTCAATCCTGACGATCAGATGATACGTTTATTTGAATTTTCCACGAAGAGCGTGGGTGGCAAGTATCCCTGGAACTGGATAAAAAAAATAGTTTTGAGGTGGATAATATAACTTTTTGTCATTTTTTTCACTTCATTCTTACCAGTCATCAGTTTTTTCAACACTTCAAAAGCGTATGCCTTTCTCCCACGTAAAAAGGCCGGAAAGACCTCGAGGACTTGAAAAAAAAAGAGGAAAGAGCAAGATGGAAAGAATCTCTGCGGATAATTACGAGTCCTTGAAAGAAAAAGAGCAAAAAGAGAATAAAAGGTGGAAGAATATGGAGAAAAAGATTCTTTTTTATGAGAGACTTAAATAAGCGTGCGGAAAAATTTGCTTACCCGGGGAGACGGGGCGGAAAACGAAAAATGAACGTCACGTGAAATTCAGACCGCTAGAGCAAAGTTAGTGGACGTTGGAGTGATAAAAAGGAGAAAGGAAGGAAAGAAAGATGACAAAAAAGAAGAATAGAAAAGGAGAGAAAAATAAAAAAAGGATTTTACGTTCATTTTTTACTCATTTCTTATCCTCCGAAGACTCGAAGACTTATGTCTTTTATTCTGGAAAAAAAAGCGAAAGAAAAAAAAATTACAGGAAGAGGCAAAAAATGCAGAAGTAAAAAAATCCTAAAATATCGTCTCGAAGAAAAATTAAGTAGGAAAAAATAGAAAAATGGAAGGGCTTAAGGGGGAGGGAAAAAAATGGTGGGCGATGTAACCGAACGATTTGTCGTTTTTGTCCCTTCTGACCCTGGGACAAAAGCGATAGGCTGTTTCATTCTCGGCGTCCCTATGTAATTCTCCCCTCTTTTGGGTCGAGCCGCCACGAGCTTCCATTCTGAATCCGAAGCCCTGGGCGAAAGCTCAACTCGGCTAATATTTGCGAGCGGTCTCGTTAACGCGCTCGAGACGGAGGGAGAGGAGCGACGTATCCCCGTGCTCCGTTTCAAATACTTTCTGTACCTGTTTGCTCGACTTAAACGCGAACTAGGTGTTATATTTGGAGAGAAAGCCTTTATTCAACCCTCGAGGATTCTCGATTTTCGATTCATACCCCAAATCTTGAGATAAAATGAAAAACTCGATCAATTGAGCATTTTAAAAAAATATTTTTTATTAACTGATACGTAATAATTGCGATATATTGCAAAAGTTTAAAAAATTTGCAAAATAAGATTTTCCAGTTTCGTATGAATTTTTTTTCGCTTAGTTGTTATAATTTAGACTGTTTTGAAATTTAATTAGATAATATTTATTTACAATTTTTTAATTGTAAAATTTATACGAATTTATATAAAAATACATCATATAATAAATACAATAAATATAGGGTAGGGAGGGGGGGCTAAATAGGGTACTTAAGAAAAATTTCCGATTCCAAGGGTTGATATATGCTGATTTTTTGTTTTTTAATCACAATTGAAAGAAACAAATTCAATATTCAGCTGAAATAAAATTTTCATAAGAAAAAAATTCTTTTTCAGCGGTCAAAATGGGGTGTACCTCTGCAAAAAGTACGAAAAAATTTTTTTTCTCATAATTTGTCAAGTTATTATTAGCTTTGACGTCTTATTTTAAGTAATTAATTGATGATTTATTTTAATTTTTGTTTAAATTTATTCATTACCACAGAAAATGTTCTTTTTCGATCTCTGCTATGTTAATTGACTTTTAGATCTAATTTTTGTTTAAATGTGTTTTTAAATCATCAAATATAATGTTCTTAGCAGATTAAAAGACTATTCGATATTAAATCTTATCAAATTTTGAAATATTGTAAATTTTCCCCAAATTTTTGGGGTACCCCATTTTGCCCCCCCCCCCCCTATCCTACAATAAAAATTTGTACTAAAATACAATATTATAATAAATCAATAAATAAATAATAAATACATTTATCTATACCTACATTTTATAGAATAAAATTTATATAAAAATACAAAAAATTGTACAACAAAATTAAACAAATTGGAAAAATACGAAAAAAAATCAAGATTTTGGATTTCCGGAGTTCTTTTTGCAGCTGAGATTTCATTCACGAAACGCGAATTCCAACTTTTGATTCGGGCTTCCGGTTTTGTTTCGATTTTTTCTCACTCCCTTGACTTCGTTTTCTCCCTTTCCCAGTTTTTTTGCGCGCTCTCTTTTTCTCGTATCAATGACAACGGGAATCCTTTTAACCGAATACGACCACATGGAACGAAATATGAATTTAGCGATCGCGTGCTCATCGATGTGTCCCTCGTGATATGCCAGATTGGGTTCTCTCCAACTTTTTTCTCCTCTCTTCGTTTTTGCTCTCATCTTCTCTAGTTTTCTCTTTTCTCCACTTCCAGCGTTTGCAAGATCGCAAAATTGACCAGCCCGAAAATGCCAAAAAATTCATCGAGAAATTCTGCCATTATTTATTTCCTTCCTCTTGTTCTAGAATTTCGAATTTCCAACAACGTCCCACTTCAGTCAATAATAAATATAATTGGAGAATGTATACGTGGAATTCGAAAATCCTTCTCGACTCAATTGATCGAGTTCTCGACGTAATTATTTCGAAATAAAAACGTTTTCCTCTCCCATAACAAATACTCGATAAATTCTTTTTTCGTCGATTCATTCCAAAGGATGTTTCGTTGAAAAATGTTTATCGGTGTGAGATTTTCGTTTCGTCGGTGCGAGTGAATATATGAAATAAAATTTTACGATTTCTGTTTTCATGCATGACATTTTGTTAACAACAATATCCATGTAAATAAAAATCATAAATAAAAATCCCAATTTCAAAAATTCATATCTGTCGAATAAATTTTTATGCTCTATTCTCCCTTCGAACCCTTTTTTCTCCTTTCGAAAAATCTATTCGCGTTTATGGCTTGCGGTGTAATATCAATATTGAATCGCCAGATTCGAGACGGAGGAACACACCTCGAAAAATTCTTTCGAATTCGCTTTTATATCTAGGAAACGGATTTTTCCAGGTTCTCCCTCTCGCGGTGGAAGATCAAAAAAACTATTAGAGAGCTCACCCGTTTTTCCTCTTGAGCTTGCCTTTTTTTCCTCGACGTATAGATACGTGGTCGGTGAAACTTTTACGCGAAAACTTTAGTCCCACCGTAAAACCAGACGAAGTAGAAAGAGGCGAAAGAAAAAAGATAGGAAAAGAGGAAAAGAAAGTCGAAAGAGACAGAAAGGGATATAAGAAATTATTGAACTCATTTTGACAACACTAACATTATTATTCGATCGAATTCGCCTTTTTATCATGAATAAAATAATTCACGTAAAAAAAATTAAATTATTTGAGCACTTTATCCGATTTTATGCAAATATGATTTTTTATCTGGCGGTAATTCGTCATCATCGCCCTGCTGTACAATACCCGAACTTTTGTTCATCGAATACGATACTAATCTTGATTTGAGAAAATTGAATAATGATAATGATGATTAATAGTAAAAAAATTATAAAATAAGATCAGAGTGTAGTCTTAATTTTCTTCATTTAATTCGGAGTAAAAGACAAAAGTTAGAGGAAGCAAAAGGAAGTCGAAAGAGAGAGAAATAAGGGATAAAAAATTATAATATTTTATCTGAATTCAATATGAGTTCGACACGAAATGAGTTCAATAATTATTGAACTATATTATTTATATAGTTATTATATATTATTTTTTACTAATATTAATATTAGTTAATAATAATAATTATTAATAATAATTATATTACTACTAACTTATTTATTTACTAACGTGTACTAACTACTACTAGCGTTAGTAGTACTGAATGAAATGATTGAATTCCCCTCTTCGTTGAACATAAATTAATTAATTTAATGAAAAATTCAATTATCTGACTTTATTTGAATTTATGAAAATATGATTTTTTACTGTATCTTTTTTTACTGTATCTAGAACGTTCGAACTCGTTCACCAAGCACGATACTAATCTTGACTTCAGAAAATCAAGCGATAATAATAATTAAATAATTAAAACAACAAAAAAATAAGGTCAAAGTAGAGTCGAAACGCTCTTAATTTAATTCGAATAACCTGGAAACTGAGAAGTGCTCTTTCCCGCCTTTTCCGATATACCCTTTCGAACAAAGAGACCGAAAGAGCGAGAAAAACGAGAGAGCAGCGGCGGTCGTAATATAATGAGACCCTTTTCACTTTCAAAATAGTTTGAAGTTAAACAAAAGTCGAAAGGCTCAATTTTCGATGTAAAACTTGTTGAATCACGTTCTTCCATTGGCAAGGACGAAAACTTAATATAACTATTTTTAACACAACATTCAGAGCATTTAAGACGAAAAAAAATATTTCGCGCTGCAAAAGCTTAAAAAAAACGTTTGATGTACAATAGAAAAAAAATTAGTAATTAGGGATTAAAAAATTAAAAAATTGTCGACAGCGGTTTTATTTTATTTTATTTACTATATTATATTTTTATTGTTAATATTACGTAATAGTATACAATAATCATCGTAATTTTTTATCTGACAACAACAACAAATAAGAATAAATTTGTTATTTGGTACATTATAACAAAATAAACAATTTATATTCATGCCTCGAGGTAATCAGAGCCACTAATGAATTTTTCAATAGATCACTCGTTGCTTCCACCTCCTGGTGAACTTTTTCCTTCGTATTTTTCCCTCTCTCCATCCCTCGATCTCCTTCGCCTGCAACAAAAGATGAGAGCAACTTTCTCGTGAGAATCGTCCGATGGATCGCTAAATATATCTATACCCATAAATATATCTATACGTCGTAACAGCCGAGCCATAAAGTTTAGTTCTAAATTAAATGAGCCAGTCGGAGCAACGAGATAAATGTCCCGATGCTCGTTTTTGGTCTCATGAGGCTGTTTTATTACGCCGCTCAGATTTTCTCACCAACTTAAAGCTGAAAGACGAAATGAAAACAGATTCACAGCTGGGGAGAAATAAAAAGCGTTATCAGCGTTCGAGCAGAAATTTTCAGAATTTCAAACTAATCCAGAGAGACATTATAAAAAACAATAAATATAATATAAAAAGCAATCGAAAGATCACAAATCAGTGATCTTCGATGTTTGTTGAAAAATCGTCGATACATACGAAACATGGAAATGAAGAGATATCGCAGTGAATAAACACTCGTGTAAACTCGTAATTGGTTTCTAAATCCAATCAAAATTGATATTCGTACCTAAATATGGAATACATGAATGTCGAAATTGATCCGTTACGAAAATAGAATTCACATGACCGTCGGTTTGGAATTTAAATAATTCCTGCCTTAAAAATCAATTTCCGAAAGTTACAAAAACATTTTTGAAAATTCGAAATGTAGTTAAGGTCGAAGATTAATTAATCGAGCAGTAATCGAAAGATTAATATTTCTCGAGCCCCCAGAGGACGACTTTCAACGATTTCTTTTTGTCTCTGCTCTTCTTTATTCACGTCACATCGAGAAAAAAGGAATGACTCCGTTGGAGGCTTAAGCATTTTTCAGGTTTGGATAAAATGGAGCATTTGGGCTCATTCATTGGATTTGGGTTAGCGGGGAGTCAAGTAATGGCTTTGGAATAGGTCATTTCTCATGTCCTGTGCGTGTCTATGTGTGTGTATAACTCTCTTGGCATGTACTCGTGGTCTCGACGAAAATGGTCGGGAGATGTGATGTTCCTTCCCACAGGGAGCCAGAGATTGTAATAGCCATTCGACAGGACCTGCATGCACGTAGCACAATACCTCTACGAGGTATTCCATACCAATGGTCTCGACTACGACCCTTCTCAATTTCTTCCAACATTTATTTCTTAAGAGGAATGTACGTTTAATCCCTGAGAGACACTGAGGCTGAAATCGACTCACAAATCTTTAGTTATCCTTTTATATGGAAGCTTCGACTTTAAAGCTAATTGTCTTCATCGAAAACAGTGTCAACTTTAATAAAAGAATTTGAAAGAATTTTCTGTAATTGTTGCTGAGGAGTATACAAAGTTTAATGAAAATATGTCGACCAAAATGGTTTAATGGAACACAAAATATTGTTCACACCATTAATACGTTTTGGAGATTGAAAATGAGTTATTTAATATCAATAGACATTTGACAGGACCTGCATGCATGTAGCACAATACCTCCACGAGGTATTCCATACCAATGGTCTCGACTACGACCCTTCTCAATTTCTTCCAACATTTATTTCTTAAAAGGAATATATGTTTAATCCCTGAGAGACACTGAAGTTGAAATCGACTCACAAATCTTTAGTTGTCTTTTTATATGGAAGCTTCGACTTTAAACCTAATCGTCTTCATTGAAAACAGTGACGAGCAAGGAAACGATCAATCGTTTTTGAGATTGAAAATTAATTATTCAACGTCAACTTCAATAAAAGAATTTGGATGAATTTTCTGTAATTGTTGCTGGGGAGGATACAAGATTTAATGAAAAAATATCGACCAAAATGGTTTTATGGGACACAAAATATTTGTATACAAAGCTTTATAAAAATGTCGACCACAATGGTTTTACGGAACACAAAACATTTTTTGAACCAACGACTTTGGTTGATTAATTTCCTTTGTGGATTTACCAAAATCACATTTGCCCTCCAGGGGTTACAACCAACAATTGTATCAGTACCTGAAATAACTTTTATTCACCGGTGAATTTTAAACTCTCATTCGTTCTGATATAAAAACTAATTCCATGCCATTTGTTATTAATTTGAAAATACTTCACATTCTTGAAAGATTTTTTTGTCAAATTTTTAGCTTCCCTGTACGACATTTGGATTTGACAGATTTCTGGATTCGCTTTCGTATTTTTTATTCATTTTTTTTCCTGTCCCATATGTTCCGTTGTCTTCGAAGTCGATACCCAACCCTGGAACACATTTGCAAACAGGGAAAAGCTGCGAAAAATTGAAATCAAAGCATTCGGTGACATTTTTTCGGTTCTTCAAACCCATGTAAAGAGTCCTGGAATATATTACAAACACATATTTATTATGATACAAATGCCGAATGTTGTGAAGTTGCCACGTGTACCAAAGAATTTCAGCAAATTGACATGACCATGAATGTGACAGTTGAAATCTGATTCAAAATTGAGCATCACAATCATGCAACTATATATCATATGTTACATTATGTGACATTCCATATTTTTATCAAAAGTTTCTTGGTAATAGTGTTGTCTTTGTAAAAAATACAATCCTTTGAATTGTATTTTTCTTCACTATCGCTGAAGTACCACACCATAACTTTTTTAATGTCTTCTCAGAAACTTCCTTTGGAGATTCTTTGAATTTTTTCTCTCGCGATACCATCGCAAAAGTATCACATACTATTTTAATGGTTTTTCGGAAACTGCATTTCGTGATTTTTAGTATATTTTTTCTTTTCTTTTGCGTTACGCAGGGTTAGATAATTCTATTGAAAAAAAGTAATGGATTCGATATAGAAGGATATCAGAATGGAAAATCTCGCTTTTTGACGTGTAAAACGCCTCGTATACGTTTTGTCAACTGTTGCATGCGCGTTAGAGAGACGTGTTACTTCTCGTAGATAATCACGATAGAAATCAATGGACTCGAGGTTTGCAGTGATAAAGGCGATAAGGAGTTTTATTACTTAAAATGCAGCTTTTTTGAAAATATCTTTTTTTAATCTAAAACTGAAACAGTATATCATGAATAATTCTCCTTTATAAATTTGACCTCATATAAAATGAACAATGAGGCAAGATTGCATGATTTTTTAATGAAAAAAAAAACCATCTGAAAAATGAAGAGAGAGTGTAAGCCATGAAAAAATTTTCCTTTTTTTCCTCGAATTTTGCCAGCGAGTCTCCCCTTCTCGATGAAATAAAAAGGAGCAGGTGACAAAATAAATCTCGTCGGGAGGTCCGTATAGTGGTTGGAAACTGTTTTATGTACGTCATACGTGTGATATCACTCTTTTCTCCCGTCCCCATCTCCGGCTCCCCATCTTTTTCTCACCGCACACGCAAGAGGAGTCACGATACGGTCATTCTGAGATTCGTAACGGGGATACACGTGGCTGACGGTGCGAGGATACACGTGGATGGTTCGGTTGTGAAAAAAAGCTCGCACGATACAGGGGCGATATTACATGCAAACCGTAAAGCCAGAAAAACTTTTTTGGAACAAAAAAGGTGTCGGTTTCATGCTCACCGAGGCGTGAACTTCTCGTTCTGATCCAACCTTGCATTATGTATTTACGTACACGTACACAAGCCTTTACATAAATTATCGGTGAATATACAGAGTGTCCCTCAAATCGATGCCAATTTTACGATCATCAGATTATGAAACATTTTGAGGCAAAAAGTATTGTTGGTTCTATCATGAATGTTTATTCTGCCAATATCTTTTGTATCCAATACATAATATCATGTGTTATATTATAATTATATATTCCCATAATATATGATGATAAAGTATATAATACAGTGATACATATATAGCTTAAAAATTATATATAATATACTATATTATATCATATAATATGTATATTATAGTATATAGTATATATAATATACTATAATATAATATAAATTATAGAATACATTACACAATTTTAACAAAGTTGACAGTTTTTAATTTCTGCAATATTTACCTTTGGTGTCCAAATATTTGATATAAGCTTTATTAGGATTGAAGGACTAGGATTCGAAACAATACTTTCTAGTTTCCAAACTAACTGAAATTAGAAATTCTCACTAGAATCGTCTTAAATTAGCAGCATTTTTGACATGCGGATGCGATAATACCTATCAAAAATAAAACTTTTATTTTAAATTATATCTAAAGAGAATAAAATTGGTACTGAGATCAAGCAGTTGTTAAATGGCTAATCATTTATCGTTTTATGGATTTATTTATTAATTTCTTATTGACATCAAATTTAAGAAATTCATTTTTGAAACTTTTCTTGTCATCGTAACTTTTTAGCTTGACTGTATCTCAGTACATCGTTGTAACATTTTTCGATCAAACATACCAGTGACGAGTTATCGACCTACACGCGCCGTGCTTGCTGATTGGTCGAATCGTCGTTAGCTCTCTCTGTGATTTGTTTGGATCGAAAAACACCATTGTATACTCATCGCTTCGAAAATCACCCACCATTCCGTTTCTCCATTATTCACATTTACTTCTGAGATATTTTTTGCTACATGTCATAATATGAATAAATATGTACAATTTATGTAAATATTCCTTTGTATTTGTAATAGTTAGTTTTTCCCCATATACATAAAATGTTTGTTCCTGCATTGTAGTCTGTATTCATCATACATAATTTTATGACGATGGAAAATTGACACGTGTTCACGTTGCATATTAGCAGGGGAACTTTTCCCGGTGCTCTCCCTTCTGATTTCGTCCTCCTCCAACGTCAAATTTATTTATGGTATGTTTACGGAATATAAATCTGCCTGATGATTAAACGTGTATTGCGCACTTTACCTCATAAAACGTGATTTTGTCATCAAATTCAAAGGCATCCGGAAAAGTAATTGCTGGCATGGCAAATTATTAATTAAGCCGAAAAAGATATTAGCGTTCTGCACTGTAGACTAGAAAATGGATTCTCTGTTATTTGATGGCAATGACAAAAACAAAAAAAAACAACGGGCATTGTAAAAGCAGTTCGATGAAAAGATTTCCGTGATATTCCGCACGGTAGAAAAAACCGTGAATTCATCGATCTAAAGAGAAAAAAAGCTCCCCGCGACATAGCAGCTTTTTAAAAATTCGACGAGAGCTTTTTACGCATCGGCTATCCGACCGTTCTCGTATTCAACGTTACATTTCCACATTCTTCTTTTCAACATTTTTCGAAACAATAGAATCCAAACAACGAACAAAAAAAAATTAAAATTGTCAAAATATGAAAAAAAATGTTTGTATTACATTTTCTCAATGAACAAATTATGAGTATTGGTAATTACATTATTTATTTCATTTTTTACGCAACGATAAAATTTCTACTTCGTTTTTTTTATTACAGTATGTTAAAAAATTCAAACTCGATAAAAGTTTTTTAACCCTCTTTTTTCGGGTTGGAGATTTATCACTAAGATCAGCCTAAAAAAAGCCTGTGCGCGTAAAAGCGCTCACACTCGAGTACACATTTAGCTTGAATGTAGTCGAGGAGAAAAAGTTTCGCACGGATGATTTCAAAGTTGAAAGAAAATAGGGCTCTGCGGAGAGAAAGGATGGAATGGACATTGGCGAGAGTGCGGAGAATCAGAGAAAAGTAAAGAGAAAGAAAAAAAAAGAATTTGCGGCGTACGTAGAGCTCGCAGAGACGCAGATATATAGCGTTAACGAGAATAAGAGCAGCTTTTCGCTGCGGGCTTCGCTAGGAGGGAGAGAGGGAAATCGGGAAAACGAAGGAAAAGTGAAAAAAGTATATACCAAACAGCGTAGATCCGAGAGGGTAGACAAGAGCTCCGGATCTCCGGGATTACATTCCCGCTCCTTCCTTTTATCTAAAGTTCCCGTAGTTCTTGTAATATCGGTATGATGAATGTGAACTTCCGGACTCTACATCGAAAATGCCATTGATTTAATCGCGATAATTGTGTTTTTCTCATTCCCAACATCGAAGTTAATTTCGTTTATGAGCCTTGGAGGACTTAGACTGTCAGGAAAAACCATCACGTGGCTAGTAAGTTCAACTAGGGGTTGATGAATATCTGATCAGGCAGCCTGATGATTCCTTTGAAGTGGGTGCAACAGGAGTTCTGATGATAGAAGAGTTTTCAGGCCCTAATGTGAGCCTGATCTGAATATATGCGGCCATGAATACACTTCAAACAAACTCGTATGTCCCGGGAAGATCACATCAGCCTGATCATTACCAACATCGAAGTTAATTTCGTTTATGAGCCTTGGAAGACTTAGACTGTTAGGAAAAATTATCACGTGGCTAGTAAATTCAACTAGGGGTTGATGAATATCTGATCAGGCCGCCTGATGAACTAGGGGTTGATGCATATCTGATCAGGCAGCCTGATGATTGCTTTGAAGTGGGTGCAGAAGGACGTCTGATGATACAATAGTTTTCAGGACCTAATGTGAGCTTGATCTGAATCTATGCGACGATAAATACTCGAAGTTAATTTCGTTTATGAGCCTTGGCAGACTTGGACTGTTAGGAAAAATCATCACGTGGCTAGAAATTCAACTAGGGGTTGATGAATATCCGATCAGGCAGCCTGATGATTCAGGCAAAAGGATGTCTGATGAAATAATAGTTTTCAGACCCTAATGTGAGCCTGATCTGGACCTAATCTGGCCCGATCTAAATATATGCGGCGAATTTCAAACAAACTCGTGTTTTCCTGGAAGATCAGAGCCTGATCAGTATAGCCCGACAGAGTTGGAAGAAAAGAAAATCAACTTTTGAGCCTGGAATTCTCTCATTCTTGCTTATCGTAGCTCTGAAATTAGATTCGTATCCTCTAAAGTGATGTGCGTCCTATATCGTAAGAAATCGAACTATTCACTTTTTTCTTCGAAAATGAACAATTTAAAAAAAAAAGAAATCACACTGTCCTATTTTTTTTAAATAATGCGATTCTCTTCTTTTTTCCAAAATATTAAAAATGGTTGAGAAAATAATAAATTTTGCATTTTGGAAAACGGTTTAATTAAAGAAAATTTATTTTCAGAGGAAACAAACGAAAACCAAATTTCCATCGTGAACCTCACATGATTTACACTATTCGTAAGACGAAATTTGAAACAAAAATAACTAAACCAAGTTCCGAGTCTGAATTCGTTTTCATTGATTTCGTATTCTCAAATCGCTTGACTTTATTTTTTCAAGATTGGAGCACGTATAACTTGTTTAATGAATTTTCATGCTCTCGAGGATCTCACGAGTTCTGAACTCTCGGAGCCGTTTATTCGAGGCCCTCGATTTCTTTCTCTCTCTTACGAATTGCGAATTCTTGGATTGAATAAAAGAGCATCCCGAATCAGGTCGCCGGACGAAATTGAAATTCATCTTCGTGTGCTTTGCTCTCCATTTCATATTTCTTTTCTCTCGTCGGTGCAACAAGGTCAACTCGGTGAATCGGTGAACCTGTTTGATGAAGATGGCCTTTAGTCTATTTACTTTTTCAGTTTTACATCTCTTACTCATTAAAACCTTTTTTAAGGTGGAAGTCTCGCAAACTTTTTTCTCTTATATCTCTTCACGACTTGACATGAACATTTTAAAATGTAATACCGTAAACCTGACTAAATATTAGCTATTAATTTTTTTAAATTTTAATTTAAAAAATGTTAAATTATTCTTATTTTTTTGGAATTTTAATTCAATTTAAAAAAATTAACAAACAAAAATTTTTTTTATTCTTTCAGATGTCCATGAGAGAAATTCGTGAAACGTAAAGAGATGCGTCTAGCCGGTTTCGAGAGAATATCCTAGGCGGCGAGACGGAAGACCAACTTTTCAGAAGGACAAAGGGCACTGTGAGAACGGAAAACGTGAAAAAACCCAATTGAAAAAAAAGATGCAACGAGCACTGAAAAACTTGAAAGAAAATTGGACACTCGGACCTTTGAGATATCTCCAATATTGGAAATATCGAAAAATCGTTTGATCGATCCACCAAATAAAAGTATACAAGAAAGAAAAACGAATACGTCGAAACGTAAACAGGAAGAGATCGCAAAAAGTTCTCTCTCAACGAAATGACGAGGTGCACTGCAGAGTTGGGCAAATAATTAATTAATCGAATAATTATAATGTAAACTGAACGTCGCAATCTCGTTAATAAATTATTTTACTTGGCTGTGATTTTAATTATAAAAATGAAACGTTCTTAAATTAAGTATATAAATGAGCTCACGAGCATAAATTCCTCGAGTTTAGTGTCGTGAGACTAGAAAATTTTGGTTATCGAAAAAAATGAATACAATAATATATTAATAATAATATAATAATATTAATAATAAGAATAATACGTTCGAAAGACTGATTAATCAATACCGAAAAATTCTTCGTACCCAAATCATTTAAAAGACAACTTCGTTAATTTGTAATTTCTGTTGCTAATGAGAGTCAAGAACCAAATAAAAATCTACGACAAACTAAACTGGAATGTTAAAAAAATAAAGTGTCTTTCCTCGGTGAATCAAGCTCGAGAGCAAAAAAAGGGTGAATCGATACTTCCGTGCTTGTTAACGTACAATAGTGGAGAAGTAAATAAAGAAAGGGAGAGAGAGAGAGAGAAAAGATAGACTGACTTTTGGGAACTTCAACATTGACGAAGAGAAAATATTTTAAATTGACATCGCAAAAAAAAATCAATCGTTTTCGAGGCGAACTTTATCCAGAGGGTTTACTTCGAAGTTCGTCTTGCCTCTTCAGCGACTTGAGTTAATCTCGAGACGGAAGAAAAGTGAAACAAGAAGCCGAGGAGGAAATCTTCCGAACGAGGTGCAAAGGAGGAGAAAGGGAGAGAGAAGATAAACAAGAGAATAATAAAAAGGGAGGAAATAATATAAGATCAACAGGGAAAAAATATCGTGGAGGAAAATCGTCGAAACAATTTTCATTGTCTGAAAAAAAAAAATTAGCAACAAAGCGAGACAACGCACAAGACTTCATTAAAATATTTTGGACACTCGAAAGTTAGAGCTTCGTTAACCGTATAATTAATTTCTCGACAGCGATTTGCCAGCGAGAACGCACGTAGGAAAATTTATAACTGCGTGGAAACATATTCGGGAGAGCCTCCTGACAGGATCTCCGTGAAAAGCCCTCAAGACTCGCAATTTTAGAAATCAATCATCCGGTAAATCCAGAATTTTGCCAACAGTTTCCGAGACTTTGCTTTCTCTCTCCCTCAGACTTCGTCTCCCTTTCTCCTCGAAAAATCACGATTGATCCTCCATGAAAAAGAGAAATTCAATAAAAAATTTAAGAGAGAAAAAAATTATTGTAAGCGTTCGAGGTTCATAAAGTTTCAAAGATTTTAACGTGCGAAGGAATTTTAAAATTAATCACGAAAAGAGAAATGAACGAAATGAATACGAAAAAAATTGTGGAGTTGGAAATGTGAGACAAGAGATAAACAAAAGGTCAGAAGTTAGCATTTGGTCATCCAATCGTTATGTTGACCAGGGTGAAGTGTAAGATTTCAAGTTGTTGAACGCTCGGCGATGCGGGACCTCAACGCTACCGCCTGTTCCGCTTTGTACGAGGATGTCGAGTGGTCAGGCCCTGGTATCGTTTCAACCCTCGTCGTTCTTGCTATTGTCGACGTAATGGTGATACTTGGCAACGTTCTCGTCATCCTTGCGGTTTACCACACAAGCAAGCTAAGAAACGTCACGAATATGTTCATAGTCAGCCTGGCTGTCGCCGATCTTCTTGTTGGTGTTGCAGTTTTGCCCTTCAGTGCTACGTGGGAAGTTTTCAAGGTACACGCTTCTCATCTTTCTGCGTTTCCTTCTAGTCGCTTTGCTTGCTTAGTCCTGTTACATCTCAAGGCTTTTACTCTAAGAACCTTAAGAGCTTGAGAAATGAATGTTTTAA
The DNA here is from genome assembly GCA_030522605.1 of Cremastinae sp. B BG-2022a. Lineage (NCBI taxonomy): Eukaryota > Metazoa > Arthropoda > Insecta > Hymenoptera > Ichneumonidae > Cremastinae sp. B BG-2022a. Next base: position 32,248 of record JAPYYX010000531.1, on the reverse strand, counting down.
AAGGTTTTTTCCCCGTTTTTACTTTGAATTATTGGTTTCATAGGATTTTACATCTCACAACATTTCCCGTTGCATTCCTCGTTTGATCCTGTTACATTTTTGAGGATTTTACTCTAAGAACCTTAAAAACTTTAAAAAACTAATGTTTTCAAAGGTTTTTTTACGTTTTTACTTGCAATCATTGGTTTCATAGGTTTTTACATCTTTCTACATTTCTTTCCAGTCGTTTTCCTTGTTTAGTCTTGTTACATTTTTAAAGACTTTATTGTGAGGAGCTTATAAGCTTGGAAAAATCGATGTTTTCAAAGGTTTTTTCACGTTTTCACTTTGAATTTTTCGTTTCGTAGGTTTTTGCCAAATTACCTTTTTACCTAATTTCCTTGGAAATAATGTTTTAAAAAGTTTTGCAGACATCCAAGCTTCATGTGTTTGAGAACTTTTGCAGCCAGAAGTTTGATACCTCGAAACTTTCTATCATTTTTTTTATTTTACTTCGACAATTAATTTCAAGTTTTGCAATGATCCATATCTATTTTCATTAGGAAGTAGGTACCAAAAGTCTTTCCAGGTACAACCACATTTTTTATCTTTCGACGTTTTCTTCTAGCTCTAAATCTTACAGCTTTTGCTCTAAAAACCTCAACATTCAAAAAAATTTTTTTTTTTATTTCGAACGGTTTGCTCACTAATTTCGATCTATCCACTAAGAAGTTTTAATCTCTTATAATATATTCTATCTTCGCATCTTTTTACAATTTTATAATACAGTAATTTTCAACTCCAAGTTTTTAATTACGGAAATTCTCAAAAAATCAGAAATCTGATATCTTAAAATGTTTTTGCATTTTCGTTTTCCTGTTATTAATGCAAGAATTTTTTTTAACTTGGCATTTTTCTTTTCTGAATTCTCTAAACCAAGAATCTGATATCTAAAAACGTTTTTTTTTTCCTTTTATTACTTTTCACAGTCCTTTTTAAATTTTGGTATTGATTTTGTAACAGTATACACGCAATATCCAATTCCAATTCGAAATAAATCCATACCAAAGGTTTTCGAGGTACAAATCCGCCGTTTTTTATCTTCTTACCTTTCCTTCTAGACTCTTTGAATTTCACAGCTTTTACTCTAAGAACCTTAAAAGATTAAAAAAATTGTTTTCTTAAAAGGTTTTTTCAAATTTTCATCACTTTGCTCTCTTCATTCGATATTTTTATATCAATTGTACAAAAAACATGATGTCTAATTTCCTCGGAAACAACATACCAAGAAAAATAAAAAAAAATATCTAATCTTTCCATCTCTCTGCAATGTCTCCTACAGATAAAACTTCGAGATTTCAATTTCACGTCTCTCATTTTGAAATTCTCAAAGCCAAAAATTTGATATCTCGAAACGCTCTTCCACTTTTTCTACCTTTTACAATTTTTTAAATTTAATTTGTAACGGTACACGCAGTATCTCATTTCAACAGGCAATAAAAACTTTTGAAGAAGAGTTAAAGAGACACCTCACCTCTTCACCTTTTGACGCTTTCTGATTTAATCGTTCCGTTAAATCTTTTAACACAAGAACTCTGAAAAAAAACTTTCCATTTTAAATTATCTCTCAATTACTCTTCCGTCCAACTCGTTTCCAAAAACACGTTAGCATCCAAATTCTAAAATCAATTCTAAAATCAAAAAGAATTTATGTCTCATCAGGGTCGACGTTTTTTTCCATCATTGAAAATCTTTTCATCACTTTTTTTATTTCCACACTCCTCTAGCATCCTTCATCGAGTGATCTTCTTTCGCTCTGCATTTTTATTTCCTCGAAGGCTTTCATGTGGTTTTCATCGATGTGTTCCACATATTCTTTCCACCCTCTAATGTATTTTTTCCCTTTTTTTCAACTTTTTCGCGGTCTTATATTTTTCTCTTCGCAATCCTCCAGTTCTTTTTTCGCTGCATCACAGGTGGTAGCGCACCATCGGGAGGATTGAATCCATTAGGTCGATGAGTTTCGTGATTTAAGTTACCTCGCGTTCAAGTTGCACACTTTTAATGTATATAAAGTACGTCCATCAATATCGCTTACACGCGTACTCGGGAGGTATCAGCTTCGAGAAGCATTTCGCATTAACATTTGTTTTTTCTCACCTCTCGTTTTTTTTCTTTTTCCCTCCTTCAAGTATCTCACATTTTTTCTCCCTCTCTCATCGACTTTCCATTTTCTTTCTCCCATTGTAGAAAATTAAACGAAACTCGTGCCAGCACGACTAAAAATGGGAAAATCCAAATTCAAATCCACAACGTTTCTCACTTTTGAAAACTATTGCGAGCTCTGGGGATTAAAAAGTTTGGACGAAGATTCAAGGGCTTGAGAGTTCATTAATGAACCGCGATCGTTTTAAACGATAACACAATTTAACATCACCTCCCGTAGTGACCGCAAACTTTATTTCTGTATATCTATGTAAAATTAGTTGAGCGGAAGTTGTATGGAGAATAGCGTTTGCGGTCGAAAGGCGAGGCCGCATCTCGGGCAAGCCGCAGCCGGACCCGTGTAACTTTCACCCTCGTTTCTGTCCGACCGCAATCGTGTCCTTACCACATTTCCTTCAGCATCCTCCTTTCTTACCTACGAGATTTTTTGACGACCTGGAAAATCAGTTTTTAAACTACGAAAACTACTTTTTCGTCTTTACAGAATTTCAAAAGTTGAAAATGTAATTCTTTTTTTAATTGTAATTTCGCGATCGATGTATTTTTGGTATTCGAATTCCAACCCTTTCAGATATTACGACAGGTGAAAAATAACAAATCATATTAAAAGTTCGTTTTTAACATGAAATCGAAGGAACATCGAAAATTTTGAAAAAATCATTAAAGTTTGAAATAAGAAATGTAAAAACCTATAATGAAAAAAATTTCACAAGCCTTCCAAAACACGAAGCCTTTAAGGTATTCCTAGCGCGAGGGGGGGGATCGAAATTTTGATCTCGTTCGTTTTTTCTCATATTCCAACTGGATTGAGCATTTACGTACATTAAGAAAAGTTATTGAAATTCAATTTAAAAAAAAACATACTCAAAATTCAAATCGATCATACGAAAAGTTTATTTGTTACATAAAAAACAAAATCATAAACATTTTTGTCTTCAAATTTTTGTAAAAAATCAATTGAAGCTTCTTTGATATTGCATAAATATGTGTGCAAAATTTCAATAGGCTTCACCGACCGAAAAATCGAGATACTCATCGTTAATATCGTGATATTTAACACAGGCTCTTATGGGAGGTTCCGAAAAATGACGATTTTCAAAAATAAATATCTTGATTTTCCAGTCGGTAACAGCCTCTGAAATTTTACACAGTTGTACATACATATGACATCAAAGGATGTTTCTGCAAATTTTCGGTGAAATCTGAGGATAACCATTTCATGCAAGGAATATCTTAAATTCAGAAAATTATATACGAATTAAGATTTAGAAATTATTTAAAATAGAGCCATGTGACTAAAAAATATATTATTTTTCTGCTTCATTCGTATCAATAACACGATTTCACCTATATTCATAAGGATTTGATATAAATTTTTTGAGGACACTACTTTTATGCGCCAACGATTTACGGCCCTCCGCAATAGAGGAATGCCTCTCAAATGTCTCAAAACAGGTCAATGTACATTTAATTCTGAATTTTTTTTATTGCTCATTTATTCCCTTTTTCTTTCGCTTTCCTCATACACATTACAAAGTCTTTGACTTGGCCGGGGTTCGTTTGTGACACACGTCTTTCCTTTTTTCCCGACTTCCGCTGCGCTTCCTTCGTTTAACGAAACATGAAAAATTCATCCGTCGGCTCTCAAACATTGCAGCATAAGCTCGGGCTACGGAACGAATATCTCTAGTCCCCGATCATCCACTTTTTTCCACCCTTTCGAGAAAAATATCAAAACGTTCAAGTTTTTTTTATTATTTCTTTTTAAATTGATTTTTGGCGATTTTGCGTCCCTCGTTATATGTTTACTCTGTTTCGTATGTATTTCATATTTTTCGAGCGACAACGTGTGAAAATTAAATGACATTCTGCGGATTTATTTGACACAACAGGTCTGGATATTCGGTGATTTATGGTGCTCGGTTTGGCTGGCAGTCGACGTTTGGATGTGCACCGCCTCGATTCTCAATCTTTGCGCAATAAGTCTCGATCGATATCTCGCTGTAACGAGACCCGTCAGTTATCCGCAGGTAAATCAAGACCAAGTACCGATATATCTGACACTTTTCCATCATGAATTTTCCGCACGTATACAAATCGCATCTGTCAAAATTTCACACGCTTACGAACTCAATGAAAAATCGTAAAAAAAAATATCTAAAAAAAGAATAAAACCGACTATATAATTCAACTTATTTTATTTACTCTTCGATAAGTGAAATTAAAAATTAAAAAATGCCAAACTCTTCAATAATTGCCTTCCCTTTATTATTTAAATTTTATTATGGAAATTTGAAATAATAATTATTATGTGATTATTATTTAATTTTCTGTATAAGAATCAGTAATCACCATAGTAATTAAGATTAACAGTAAAACGTGATTGAAACGAATATTTTATGTTACGAAATAATTTTCGAATTTCACAAATGTGTATTCCAATATTTTTTTGAGTATAAAATCCGGTATATAAAATATAGATAGTGGTAAAATGGTTGGAGAGTAAAAATCATGTATCTGACGATAGCTGTCCGTTTTTAATAGCCCGGGGAGTTTGCGTTATAAAAATGGGTTGAATCTCGTTTTGCATGCCCGCGTTGAAACTTTTTTCAGCGGTGGTTGAAGTTATGCATGGTTATTCCTCGTGCGGGGGCGTTGAACTCGCACCCACACCTCAACACACGTGGATGCCCTTTTCAATCTCGCGTGAATTTCTCAACGTTCCGAGAGTAACGAAAAACTCTTTGCCAAATGATTTTTTTCTCCCAGCGAATAAGTCAATCACGCTTTTCAATATATCAAGAGATCTCGTTTTTCCCCGCGATTTGCTATTCTAATAAACGTTAGCTTTACGATCTCGCGCTCGAACAGTTTTCCTCAAATCCATTTGTCGCTTAAATTTCTAGAGACCGACGACTGGCGAATTGTCGAACTTTTTTTTTCGTTCGGAACAATTGGATGAACGTTTAAGGATGTACTGGATATAACGGTGGTAAAAATCTGAAAATTTGGCCTGTCACTGATAATAGAACTTCAATGATTCAATTTCAGCTCAGTTCACTAAATCACTTACGCAGATTCATCAAGAACGAAATTATAATAAATTATAAATTAGAATTAAATAAAAATTAGAAAAAAACGGTGTTAGTTACTTGTAAATTTTTTCTCAAGATGTTTAAATATTGAGGAATCTTTCTGTCAAATTTCATTAATTTGTACTAAACAGTTTTTAAGAAATTATCCATTTATGGCAGCTAAACGAATTTTTCTGTCTAACAGTACGTAAAAATTGATTAAAACGATATGAGGTATTGTTGATAATTTTTTCGTACTATCAGCACACATAAAAAAATGTAATCGAGTATAAACAATTATGTCAAAAATTTTTGTTTTTAATTGTTTAAATAATAAATAATATAAAAATTGTTGATGAAACATTAGAAACCTATTGAGAATAATTCTAAATATCACAATAAAAAAATTGAAGTTTCTAACAGAAAAAAAAACAAAAATTAAACAATTCAATATAAAAAAGTGACATTTGTTTAGGATTTTAAATACCTCCAGTTCATCCTTGAAAGCGATCAAGATGGCTGTCAACTGTCAAGTGTTAGTAAAAATCACGGTTATAGAAAAAATGTATGAAACGTCCGACAATTTTGATCAACTACTTAAAAATTATAAATTTGTTTCCAAATATTTTACGTTAAATTGATTATCAATAATAGAAAGTTTTTTATTATGCAAGTTGACGCATAAGTCAACGTGGTCAATTCGAAATACTTCTAACCCATATGTGTCGAAATCGCTTAATAAAATAATGAATTAAAATACATTGAACACGTCCTGCTCACCATACAGAAAACAAGAAAAAGGTTTTAAAAAAAAGTTATTTTGACACGAAAAAATTTGCTTCATTCGATAACGAAAACAAAGCGAGACACTCGAATCTCAAGTAACCACGTCAAACGTATTTTTAGCTCACGTCATCGAAAAGGACAAGACTATATATTGGTTACAGCGCTCTTGCCTCAAATAACTTTTCCCACGACAAAACCAAATAATTATTCCCTTCAACTAAAAGCAACAAAAGAAAATACACATTAGTACGATAACCAAAATAAAAATCAACTTTGAGGTGCTAAATGCGTTAGCAACACGTTTCCAGCCAAAAATATAATGCGTTTTAGTTTTTAAGTTTTATTGGACGCAAAACCATATCTATGTAAAAGGCAAACCATAACAAATATATAATAAAAACTTCAAAAAAAAAGTTACAGTGGTCCTACATTTTTAGAAGCATTAAAATTTCTAGAGATCGAACATCGTCAGATATTCTCACCATTTTTTTGTGTAAATAAATATTCGTATGAGAGTTTAAAGATGAACGTTCATAAGAACATTTAAGATCGAAGATTATCTAATATTCTCAATATTTAGCATACACAAATAACCGTGTGAACGTTCAAAAGGGAATGAGAGAAGCGAGGACTGAAACGAGTTGCTTGTATTTCTAGATAATGTCACCGAAAAGGGCAAGATTACTGGTTGCAGCGGTCTGGGTACTCAGCTTTGTCATATGCTTTCCGCCACTCGTGGGCTGGAAAGATCAGAGGGTACGTATACATACCGGGAACAGCGGGGGTGAAGGAGAACGAGATAAAGAGACATACCGAACGTTGCGAGTTGGTTAATTAATCTTCCCTTCCGGATCTCGCGTTTCTCCTTTTGCGTATATAACGAGGTTGCTCGTGAATTCGGTAAGCAGCGAGAGAACGGAAATTGTAAAGAACATAACGAGACGAAAAAAAAGAGCAAGCGCTGAAAGAATTTGAAAAAAAAACGAAACAAAGGAGATAAAAGAGAAAACGAGATCCGTTCACTGAAGAATTAAAATATATTTTCTCGTACAAAATTTTTTTATTTTTCGATTTTCAAAGTTACGGAAAAAATTGTAATTCGATTTAATTTTATGAATTTTATGGATTTTATGAATTTTTTAAATTTGGGATATTTTCTCTGTATTTTGACCACAGGCCCATCCGCCTCACAACTCAACTTCCAGCAGCAGCGGGCCTTATAACACGACGACGATTCTCGTTCCTGTAAAGCCTTGTCCCTGGATCTGCGAACTCACGAACGACGCCGGTTACGTCGTTTACAGGTAAGCATTTTTTTTTTTTTGATAAATTTTGAAAAATTGGTTAAATAATTAAGAAAAATTGTGAGAGTCATTTTTCGAAGATGCTTTGTTCAATTTACGTGCGAAAATTCGTAAAGCAGGATCGAAAAAATAAAATGAAGGCGCCGTTTCTCATGGCGTGAAATTACCGCCTTTCTTTCGAATTATCGTTCTCATTTTTTCTTTCGTTCACTTCCTTCCTCACGTTTCTTTCCGCCGAGAGCCCTCGTGACTCCTACGCGCTTATTCTGCCCAAATTGTATTATTAATCAGAATGAACGGAGGAAAAAAAATGTGGCAAAACCAGCCAATTTTTTCTCCTTCGACTCCCCCATTCCGTTCGAACAAAGACGCGTGAACGATTTCGTTTCATGAGTAATGTGCGTGTTCTGTGCTTGAGATGAACGTAATTATTAACGGAATATTTCTGTCGGCATTGGACGTTAATTTAAATCAATTTTAACCTTGAAAAATTCTCGTATAAAAATATCAAAAGAATTCCCATTTTTTGATCAATTTTCAATCAATTGATATAAAAAATTGTTTAGATAATTTATAAACGTATTTTTGAGCTTAAAAAAAATTATTAAAATTTTTACAAACATTTTGAACAATATCGAATTAAAAATTTAGCGAGTTACAATATCTCAATAAAATATTGACTTCAAGAATTGGTCACATAATTTATAAAATTTGTAAGAATATAAAAAATACAAAAAAAAAATTTTCAACTATTTAAAAACTAAATAGCAAGTCAATAAATTCAATAAATCATGAAATTAATTTTGTGACGGCTCGAGTCACAGCCGGGGAACAATAAACAACACAAACGTCGAGCGGTTGCCGGTGCGTGTTTATGAGAGGGTTCCCCTTTACGAAAGGAATATTCTCTTTGGAATCTTCAACACGTGGGCCAACGCTGTCAGATCTCGAGAAATCTTGCTATTTTGAGTTATTGAATAGAGTAGAGAGGAAAGGTTGTCATGCGAGAAATAAAGTAATCTAGAATTCCTTAAATGCTCGTTTGATGAACTTAACCGAAATTGAATACAATGTAAATACAATGTAAGTAGGGGTATCTACGAATCCTAACTCACAACTTACATTCGTTTCTTATAATTAGCTTGAGGTTAAAATGTTGGTTAGCAAAGGTATCTACGAATCTTTACTGATGATACTGTTACCTGACAATACGTGACAATTCTTTTTTATTATTTTTCAATAAATTGTCATTGTCGAAAATTATTCAAATAATTTGTAAACACTCCTGAGAACGGGAAAAAAATTGTTGAAATTTGTTTCCAATGTCGTGAACATTAAACAGCAAGTTAATAAATTCATTGACTTGCAAATATCCTTGACGGAATGCCGATAAGTGATAATTATGATAATTCGGGGGGTTGATTTTGAAAGGGTGCGGGGACTTAAACAATCGAGCCACTGAGTGGAGTTTGTTAACGTGACGAAGGGTGTGAGGCGAACAAACATACGTTTCGCTGCGTCGTTGTTGGGGTTGCATTAATTTTCAAAGCGCACGAGAGCGTGGCCTCTCCCGCGAGGTCTGCACGACGCGCTTGCACAAAGCCCGAAATCTCCCCGGAGCTGTCATCGCACAAAACATTTTCCTCTCTTTACCTACGAAATTTTCCATAACGTCGTTTAGAGCTAATTAATATTTGAATATCGACGTATTTCTCAAGAATCGAAATGGCTCAGCGAGGACCGCTCGCTTTTGCCTGAGTGTAATTCAATATTAATCGCGCTAATCAGAAAAAATGAATTGTCGTTCCAATCACTCGACTGATGAAAGAGTAAACTAGCAATTCCCAACCTCCGATAAATCATTTATGAAAATAGGAAACAAGAAACGAGCAGTAAACGGCAAATGTCGTCAGTGGTTGAATTTTTTTGAAGCTTTTCAAGGGTTTTGATACCACAATATATATATAGACAAACGCACGTCAAAAATATAGAAAATTTAAAAAATGATAAAAATTGGATAAAATACCGCTAGACGTGAACAGAACTCTCACCCTGAAGATGCAATTTGGAACGATTGCGAAAAGTCGGCCTCAGTCATAGAATGCGACTCCAATTCGAAAGCCAATATGTTTGTCACATTTACAATTAGTAAAAACCGCAAAAGTCTTAAATCTAAAAAAATTATTTTTTTAGTTTTTCATTCAAATCATTCTCGAATAATTTACTAAAAAATAGTTCTAAAAAATTCTGATCTATACGTAAACAGAACTCTACCCTGAAGACGCAGTCTGGAATGATTGCAAAACGTCGGCTTCAGTCATAGAACGCGACTCCAATTCGAAAGCCAAAATTTTTGTCACACTTACAATTAGTAAAAACCGCAAAAGTCTTGAATCGAAAAAAACTGAAAACTATTTTTTAAATTTTTCATCCAAATCATTCTCGAATAATCAACTAAAAAATAGTTCTAGAAAATTCTGATCTATATGTGAACAGAACTCACACCCTGAAGACGCAGTTTAGAACGATTGCGAAACGTCGGCTACAGTCATAGAACGCGACTCCAATTCAAAAGCCAATATTTTTGTCACTCTTACAATTAGTAAAAACCGCAAAAGTCTTGAATCGAAAAAAACTGAAAATTATTTTTTAAATTTTTCATCCAAATCATTCTCGAATAATCAACTAAAAAATAGTTCTAGAAAATTCTGATCTCTATGTGAACAGAACTCTCACCCTGAAGACGCAGTCTGGAACGATTACGAAACGTCGGCTATACAGTCATAGAGCGTGACTCCAATTCGAAAGCCAATATTTTTGTCACACTGATCATTGATAATGATCGCAAAAGACTTGAATCTAAAAAAACTGAAAACTTTTTTGTTTTGATTTTTCATCGAAATCATTATTGAATAATTAACTAAAAAAATAGTTCTCGTTTATATATGAGTCCAGAAGCGTATTTTTGGGAACGTTCTATTACTTTGTAATTGAAACAACGATTTCGAAAAAAATACTCTAAATTTTTCATAAAAGAATGTTTTGTCCAAATTCCATCAAATTCTCATCATTTTCATTTTTACTATGGAACCCCTTAACGAGAAAAGTTTCCGCAATTTTTTAAAATGGAATTACAACAAGAAAAAGTTGAGTCGAATGGTGAGAGCCGTAGAGTTGGAAATGGACAAAACATCTTTTATTTGAGAAATCTTCACACGAAATTGTTACATGTGGGAACGAAGCCAGGAAAGTTTAAGTGTTTGCATTAAGCCCTTGATAAGAGTGGTAGTTCGTGACAATGGGATACGTGGATAGACCGAGTATTCATTCGTTTTCACAATTAGACTCGGCTACTCGGGCGAACTAGCGATGTGGAAAAGCGTTGATGACTGGAGAGCGAGAGAGAGAGGAAAACTTGTTCAGTCTCTCTCTCGCTCTCGATTCGCGATTTACTCGCTTTGTTCCATTCCCAACATTTTCACACCGTTGTAATTCAGAAAAGGAGAATGAACGATAACGAGAGGGAGAATATTTCGAAAACAGGCGACGTGAAAAATTCCGGAAATGAATCTTACACGAGAATGAACGATAATTTGCTCTTCATATTCTTGTATGATTTTTTCCCGGATTTCACGGATATTTCTCATTCTGAGCATAATCGAAGTTTACTCGATCGAAATTTAATGTCTCTTTGTGTATTCCGATATAATCCTGGTGAATGGAAAAAAAGCTTCACGGCATAAAAAATTCGCATTCTGAAAAAATTCTCAACAAAATTGAGTAAATACTTTCGCGATGTTTATGCTTGCGAGCTTTTTGGGGTCTATTTATCAAATTTGTTTTTTTTTCTTATTTTTTTATATTTCATTTCACCGTGCGCAATTTTTGTTCATTTTTTTATTTTTCATTCGAGCATTCCTCGAATTCTTGATTTAATGAGAAAATGAAGAATGGAACAGTAAACTGAAAAACAAGAGAAAATCGAGTTCTGATAATAATCAGAATATTATCATTATACGTTGAATTTTATTTTATCAACGCATTTGGAATATTTCATCTTCCTCGAGTTTTTTCAAAGTTTCTTTTTTTATTCAACTTCCTTCCCGTTACTTTTTTTTTGCAGTGCTCTCGGTTCCTTCTACATACCAATGCTAGTCATGCTGTTTTTCTACTGGAGAATTTACAACGCCGCGGTATCGACGACCAAGGCGATCAATCAAGGCTTCCGAACGACGAAGGGCTCAAAAATGCTCGGCTCGAGGTAAAATTATGTTTACACGTTTTTCTGTTCTGGTTTACACTCGAAGTAAAAATGAAATTGGAATTTCTGATATTGAAAGCAACAAAAAAATACTCGATTTCCTTGCCATAAATAAATTTTTTAATATTAAAGGAAATTTAACAAAAAAAATTATTGTAATAATTTTTTGAGTTTTATTTCGGTATTCACTAAATTAAAACTCCCGTTATCAATATCCAACTAAATAGGAATTGGATTTTCCAATATCAAAAACTAAAAAATACCGCAATTTTTTAAAAATTAATTAATCTTTTAATTAAAGCAAATTTAACAAAAAAAAGTTTTGCTTATTTTGAATGTATTTGCATTCGCGTATGCCATTCTGATATTCGCTAAATTAACGCTCCCTCTCCCAATATCAAATTTAACAGAAATTCAAACTTCCAATATTAAAAAATACACCATTTTCTTCAAGTAAACAACTCTTTATAATATCAGCTTTTTAGAATATTTTTTTAACATTAAAAAAAATTTAACAAAATATAAAATGTTTTCTCCAATTTTTAATGCATGTGCTTTCACGTATGTTGAGTTCATTCTGATATTCGCTAAATTAACGCTCCCTCTTTCAATTTCCAATTTAATAGGGTGCTTCATTAAACTTTACGGAAACTTATTCGCAGAAGATTCCTCTAATATTTGCATGCATTCAGAGTTTGCTTTTCCTGGCGAGACGAAATTCTCATCTGAAGGGAAAGAAAAGTAATTGCATCGATTTTCCAACATGCAAAACGTCCCTGGCGCACTCTTTTTAAATATTTAAATAAAAGTTTATTTTTAAAAGTCAGTAAATAACCGTAAGTATGAAAAAAATTCATAAAAAGGCTCTCCATTGATTAATGTCTTTGCAAACGCATCGTAAAATATTTCGCATCTACTTGGGCTACAGAATTTCGTTTCCGAGTTTTCCACTAGCCATAAGTTCTGCGATACGACTAATAAATCCGTAATCACAAGAAGAGAGAAACTTCTTAATTACTGCTAAAGCAAACTCCAGCTATACGCGTCTCGAGCTCCGTCCACCCTTATAAAAAAAAAATGCGTTCTATTAAAACGTACCTTCATTCTGTTATTCAAAATTTTTTTTTCATCCAGTCATATTTTATGAACAGAAGTACGCAGAATTTTAATTTTTCTGGAAAAAATACGAAAATCGTAACCGTAATGCACGAAATGAAAATTCAGTCCACGACGGTAGAGAAAAACGATGTTTACGGTGTGGAAAAACCGTCGCTGCGGTGCAGAGTAGATCGGAAAATATTCATCTCTCAACGGAGCTCAAAGATGCCGGGTTCGAGAATATTTAGCGTGGCCAGATAGCGAATATTTATGCAGTAAATACTGATAAGTAAGGGGAAAACAAAACGGGAGTATCGCGGCTCAAAGGATTGAGTAAAATATATCTATATTAAATATGAAATAGAATGTAAAAATATGAATCGATGTCAAAGAGCGAAGGCTGCATTAAATAAATAATAATATTCATGCAACGTATATAAAACTCGCGGAGACCCATTTGCCGCTCGCGAGGCGAAGGCTGAGACTTATGGAACTGTCAGAGGAGAAAAAGAGACGACGAGAGAGAAGGCTCCGAGCGATAGAATGCGGAAAATGGAAGAATCGGTTTGACAAATCACGAAAGCGGATCCAGCGCATAAAATATAAATAACGTTCTTCCCTGTCGAGTGAATGTAACAGGATTCTTTTTTCTACGTCATTTCCCTCTCTCTGTCTTATTTTTTTCATCGCTTCGTCTTTGTTTCGCTCCTTTTTGTCCTTCTCTCTCATCTCGTTTTTATTCCCCGCGCTTTTTTCTCTCATCTTTTTCTCCTCTTATTATGACCGATAAATATACGTATAAACCGCCCGCAACGCTACGATTTTTACTTCAGGGCTGTCCCTGCAGTGAGGATGTATAGAAAACTCTCGTTTTACGGTGCAAATTGTTAAGGTTGAACCCAGAAGAGAATAATTGCAGTGTACGGGATATTTCGTCTCGAATCGACTATTATTTATAATCGCTTTATTCTGTCTTTTTATAACAAAAGCTCGTTCAGAAAAGAATTTATTACCAAATTGGTTATATTCTAATTATTTCATTGGAAATGTAAAATTTTAATGTTATGTGTTGTTTAATTTTATTTTTTAGCAAAATGTTAGTAGATATGTTAGTACTTTTTTAGTAATTATTTTTTATTACATCATTTAGTATTTTTTAGTAGATTTATTAGTAATTATTTTATATTACATCTTTTAGTATTTTTTAGTAGATTTATTAGTAATTTTTTTAGTTTATCTTTTAGTATCTTTTTAGTAAATTTTTTAGTAATTTCTTTGGTAAGAATCGTCAAAAGAAATTGACTTACAATAAAATCGAACGACCAATCGCGTGTACAATATTTAGCACCAAAATAGTTTATTTTCAGCATAATATTTTTTCAATCTTTTTTAACTCAATTTTACTTGTGTTAGTAAACAATACATTGAGAAAGTTTTAAAATAAGGATAGTTTAATGAGGTTTTTTAACGCTGATTGAAAAATCGTTTATCTAACGCCTGATTATCGTTGTTTTTAGATTCGACGAGCAACGCTTGACGCTGAGGATACATCGCGGTCGGGGAAGCGTTCACAACGGTGGTAGCAACAACGGTAGCCCAAGGAGTCCCGAGTCAGGACGAAGCTCCGTAAGACGGGACAAAATTAAAATATCGGTATCGTATCCGAGCACCGAGACTCTCAACACGAAATGCAACACCCTCGAGCGGACTCCGTCTAAATGCTCGCAGGTCTCCGTACACTACAGCAACGGGCAGACACAGAGTCAACTTTGCCCGAATTCCAGAAACACGCATCTCAAGGTAAACTTTAGCATTTTTTAATTGATTTTGACACGCAATACATTTTTATTCAAAATAAATTCTCGACATTTAGTTTTTTTTTGCAAAATAATATGAAAAAGAATTTTTTTTTAAATTACTGTTGATTAATTAAATCAAATTATTGTTGAAAATATTATTTTGTGCAAAAACTTTTACAGTAGAAATTAGTAAATTTATTTTATTTTTTAGTTTTTGTTTTGGAATAAGTACGAGAAAGAGCAATTTTGGAGTATAGCACAAACTTTAATAAAAATCGACAATCGTAGACCCGTGGTCGATGTTGCGTTTCGGCAATCCCAAAAGTTAAGCTACTATTGGGCACGGCCAGTACTTGGATGGGTGACCGTTCAACTCGCCTCGACTGACGGGTCAACACTGAACAGAAAATGGTTTTTTCTGGGTTTTTGAGATTTGACAACTTCGAAAAATCCCGAAAAAACATAATCGAATGTATCGGCATGAGTTTTTCGCAATTTTCCCGTGTCGACGTGCAAATATGATGGAGAGTTAGGGCGTAAGTCAACCGCAGACGCAGTGGAGAAAATTATGGAAAAAGAAAACACAGCAAAAATAAAAGAATAATACAGAATGGGGATCTTTTGGGATAATACAGAATTGGGATCTCAGAATTAGGACATTGGGCGCAACCAATACTTGGATGGGTGACCGCCTAACTTTAATTGGCTAACGGGTCAGCGCTGAGCCGGAGGTGGTTTTTTCTGAGTTTTTCGAGGTTTGATAACTTCGGAAAATCCAGAAAGGACGTCACCGATTCTATCGGCACGGGTTTTCTGCAGTTTTTCCGTGCCAATGTGCAAACATTTGCGAATGCGATACAAGTTAGGGCGGAAGTCGGCTGCAGACGCAATACAGGGGGAAATAGAGCGAAAAAGGAAAATCACTGGAATGAACCATGGCATAGACGGTTTTGAATGGAATCGAAATATCGTGATTATAACTAAAAGTTGTACGAAGGGAAACCGAACTAACTAACTACAGAATTGGGATCTGTAAAAGTTAAAAATCAGTTGAAAATGTCCTAACCTAACCTATATACTGCACACAAAGCTTGCATTGTTAAAATCCCGTCGAAAATACACACGGTAACGTGTAAAAAAAATTGTACAGTAGAAGACTATGAATCCGTTATTTTCGTCTAATTAGTTTTAATAATACGAGAAAGAGAATTTTTTATTTTTTTTTAAACGTGCTAACTATTCGGTCAGTACTGAAGGTTTCGGGAAAAAAAAGTACAAAAAAGAAAACTTCACGCCCACGTATTGCTGGAATTTTGTGAACGTAAACATGTAAACAATAAAAAAATATTTTACAATAAAAGTCCGTGAATGTGTTTTGTTTCTTTCGTATTTGTTGAAAAATTTATACGAGTACGAGGAATTGTTTTTAGTCGTAATTTATAAATGTCAGCAATGAACGTTTAGTAATTAAAATTCTTGGAAAAAAAATATCAAAAAAAGCTCGACGCAAAGGTTGCATTGCTGGAATCCTGAAACAATTCGCGCGGTACATACAAAAAAAAAAATTATTTTACAAGAGCGAAAGTATTTTGGTCGTTCTATTGATTTTCTTTCGGTACCGAAAGTTTTGAAAAAAAAAAATCGTAAAAAATGTGATCCCCATGCACCGCTGGAATTCCATCAACGATACGCGTTCACAAAAACACAAAAAAAAATTATTCTGCAATAAAAATCTGTAAATCTATTTTGTTCATTTTTTTCAAAATCATACGAGAAAGAATTTTTTTTTTTTAGTATTTCCGCGCACGCAGACAGTTGCATTGCTAGAATTTCGTGGACAATGCGCGCGTGTACATTTCCGAGGCTCTTTTTTTTCCTTTTTTTTCACGTACTTTCACGTTGAAAGCTTCGCCAAGATTCTACACCGATCGCCAACAATAGCACAAGAGATTTTATCCGCCTTTTCTCTTTTACTTGCCTAACCTCCCTGGCATTCCTTTCTCGCTCTCCTCCTCTCATACATATATCGATCTGGCGAGGTACTTTGAAGCAATCATTTCGAGCCGGATTCACCGCTTCTATTTTTTTTTAAGCTCTCTGGATTTTTTTTCTCCCCTCCCAGTTTTCCCATTTCCATTCTCGCCTCGTCTATTTTTTTTCTCTCTCTCTCTCTCTTCTGCTTCTTTCCTCCTCTTTCCTTTTTTCTTCGCTCTCGGGATCCATGTGCAATTCCGTATCAACCGAAAGCTCGTGCCATTCCGGACTATCCCGCAAATATTTACGTACACAAATATCAGAGGCCGTAGTTATATCTCCGTTGTCGTCGAATTCCTGGGAGACCTCGCGCACTGGATACGTATAAAGTACGTGTTCGAACGAGAGCTCTCGAGATCGTAGATTTATATACGCGAGCGCGTGAAAGCCTTCCGCGCATAATGGAGCTTAAGGTCTGTCATACTGCTGAATACTTGAACTGTCGGATCTAGTGAGATATTTCGTCTTGAACTTTCGTCTTCTCATATCCGATAAAGCGAAGGTGTACATATGTGTAGTGACGTTCAAGAGGAGTTTGCTTACCCGTTACCTACAAGCATAAATGTACACGGCTTTTAAGTGATATTAATTTTTCATGTTTATGAAAATTTGGTGTAAATATACTGAAAATTGAAATTTTTCATGCGAAAGATGAACAAAAAGTTCTGTTTGCGATACGATATCATTTTGTTGCAAGAACAATTTTGTAGATATTCTTAAAACAATAGTAAATTTATGAGTAGAAAATTTTGAAAACCTTACTGACAATTTTAGACTTCTCATTTTTTTTGTTTATCAATTTGATTATTTTTTTTCGAAAAATTTCAAATATAGTTCAAATGGCTATTTCTAATCCGAGAGATGAACAAAAAGTTCTGCAGTACGCTATTTTGTTATAAGAAAAATTTGTATACATAAAACAATAATAAATTTATGCATGAGTATAAAATTTCGAAAACCTTGCAAACAATTTTATACTTTTCGTTTCTCCTTTATTAATTGTTTATTTTTTATTAATTTTTATTTTTTTGTTTGTTTAATTTTATGAATTAATTAAATTTTTATTCATTATTCATCAATACAGCTCTTGAGAAACCAAATTAAAATTAAACATTTACATATATTTATATTTCAAAATGCTCTCTCCACATTTTAGTAAATCTCTATATTTTAATTATTAATCATTAAGGTTTTACTTTCATGAGACCACAAAAATACTTTGCATCTAATATCATTTCCCATCATTTTTCGAATACAATATGATTGTAATTCTCTTTCACTGAAATACATTTTCTGATTTTTCATTTAAATTGCATTATCCATCACGGAGATAAATATATTTATAAATAAATGACCAAATTTCCGCATCAGGAAGTACTAAAAACATTTTTTTTTAAACGATATAAAATCGCACTAAATTCATTTCAAAACATGAAAACGATGTAATCGGGTCAAAAAGCAGCAAAAAAATAATAACCCATAAACCAAGTACGACAAATTGTATCAAATTCTTTTCTCTGTGTACAATTTTCGTCTACCTGCAATAACTACTTTTCCACAATCTGAGAATCTTCTGCAAATCGAGCACATCCTCCGACTTGATTTGGAGAAGAAAATAAATTCGATACTTGGAGCAAGGTCGATCAAAAATTGCTGAAACTCGAAGAGGGGAAAGAGAAACGCTCTCGTACTGATTCGGACAATTTATCGGATTGAAAAGCGAGGCCCGGTGTCTCTCGGGTTTGAAAAATCGTAAAAAGAGGAACACGACGTCGAGATGATAAAATGGAAAGAATTCGAGAGAAAGGGTTGAGAAAAAACGAGGAGAGAAAATAAAAGTGTGCGGATAAGAATTGACGCAGGAGAGAGAGAGAGGACAGAAATAACTGCGGAGAGAAAAAGAACGAGCTCGGGAAAGAGCGAGAGGAAATAATGGGAATAGTGCAAACGTCGCACTATCCTTGTAAAACCTATTATTCTCGAAGTTACAATAAGTTCTCTCACGACGACGTCGGAGTCTCGGAGAATCGTTGACTCGCGTCACTGGCATTTGCGGTCTGCCCATTCGGGAACGTGACTACTGACCAACTCGCGCCGGAGGTCAACACCGAGCCCGCGCAAAAATCAATCCTCAAATTACAAAACTTTTATCCGTGAGAAAAACGGCAAAACTTACACGAGCAATATATATCTCGATTCAACTGTGACGCGTAATATAATGTTCCAAAAATAAATCGACCATTACTAAAAAAAAAATTCAAATTTGGCTAATTTTTCATGGAATTTTTCAAATAAAAATTTAATTAAAAATAAAGCGAGGATTAAATAATTTTTTTAATATTAACGTTAAAAATGAGAAAAATTACTAATAATAGGGTAGGATGGGGCAAAATGGGGTACTTAAGAAAAATTTCCGATTTAAAGGGTTTAAATATGATAAATCTTTTGTTTTCTAATCACAATTAAAGGAATGAAACAAAATTTTCAGCTGAAATAAAATTTCCATGAGAAAAAAAATTTTTTTTTCGCGGTCAAAATGGGGTACCTCTCCAAAAAGTACGAAACATTTTTTTTCATAAATTGTTAAGTTATTATTAGCTTTGATATCTTATTTCAAGTAATTAATTAATGATTTATTTTAATTTTTACTTAAATGTATTTCATTACCAAAGAAAATGTTCATTTTCGATCTGCTATGTCAATTGATTTTGAGCTTTGATTTTTGTTTAATGTGTTTTTAAATCGCCAAATATAATGTTCTTATCAAAAAATAGATTATTTGAAGTTAAATTTTATCAAATTTTGAAATAATGAAAATTTTGACGAAATTTTTGGGGTACCCCATTTTGCCCCCCTTACCCTATTTATAAATATTTTTTGTGATAAAATAATAAGGGTAAAATGTAATTTTAATTTAAATGTGATTTTAAATTCATAATCAATATAAAATAATTTCTTGAAAGGGCGATTCATAGATTTACTCAATAATCTTGCTCCATCCCCTATAAATATCTGGTCACTGAATATGAAACGGTAAATAAAACATAGATAGAGGTTCTATCACGTCAAGGTACGAGTCATTGCTTTTGCTGCTGATTCGACAAAAAAAGGGATCGTTTATTCATGCCTCTATATTCGTGCGGAATCCTTCAATAGGATCGTTATGACCTCGTTGGTGCCTTCTTCTTCTTTTCGCGTCAGTCCATTCATATCGCTCGCTGAAAAAATAACAATGAGTCATATAAATAATATTGAGATTAATCACAATGGCATCTTATTTTGAATAAAGATGAGAGATTTTCGTACAGTGGAAAACTATTTTTTCAATCCATGCAGCCTCTAGAAACTCTTTTCTATTTTTTAAATTATTTATGATAAGTAAGCCAGCATTAAAATAACAAAAAAATATTTTGTAAATACAAAATATAAAAATTTCGAAATTTATAGAAAAATGCAAATTTTAATAATTTTATATAATAATTTTAATGTTTAAAAGAAATATAAATTTTTGTTATAGTCTTTCCTGATCGTTGATAAATTCCAAGAGTCAATTTTTGCTCTCTGATTTAATTTTGTATTTAAATTATAAAAAGTATTCTCGATTACGAAAATATCGAAAATTGGCTCGAGATCGCTTCGAAATATAATTTCATTACAACAAGGAGTACGTATATAATCGATATAACAAAGTAAATGGTTAGATTGACATTTTATTGATGAACAGAGTGCTGTCAAAAATAAGCCAACCAATTAGTATTCAAGGGACAGTTCGCAAGCGAATTCCCTTTCGGGCTCTCGCTTCTCCTCTCTTTCGTTCTCGCCGCAGGTCCCATATTTTCCTATGCATGTGTTCAATTAAACGGTGCTGGCCACTCTGCGTTTATTGTTACTGCTAGATTCGACGTTTAATCAGCCACGATTTGAATACCATCGATAAATTTTCCTCTTTTCTCATTACATAATCGAGTCTCTCTTTGTTGGATAATGTGCGTATAATGCGCTTACGAACCAGGGAAGAATCTCAAAACGCGTTGATTGATAATTAAAATTGCTCGAGCATTTTAACCTTTATCTTGAATTATAATGAGATATTAAATTTCATAGAGCACTATAAAAAGGTTTTTTATTCTCGTTAATTTTTTTTTTTAATTATTATTTATTGATTTTTATTTTGAGAGCATTTAACGATCGATTTGATATTTTGACCAGAATAAATAAAAGTGGATAAAAGCGGACGAATAATAAATACAAATAATTTAAAAATAAATTTACAAACAAAATATTGTTACAACACATAGTAATAACAAATTCAATTAATCTGAAAATAATGAATCTTTTCAAGCTCGGGATTGTGCATCCATTCTTTTTAAATGATACTGAAGCTTTATCACTATTTGATGTCACAATAATGCTTCATAATACCTGATTAGTTATTTTAATAATGATAATTCATAAATGACGAACGAAAGTAAAAAAATTCGATGGCATTTCTTTGTCTAAAAAATAAATTTATGTGAGATACAAAAACATGATTTCATTAGGACAATTCTGATAAGTATTCAAAACGTTGAATCAATGCATAAGAAATAAAAATTATTATTAAAGTTGTACCAAACATTTAGAAATCATAACGAGTTGATAAAAACATTCCAATTAGATTTTTACTATTAGATGTAACTGGAGATTTTTTTGCTATGAAGTGTGAAATTAAAAAAATAAATTTGTGATACAATAAAAACAAGATTTTATCAGTAAAATTCTAATAAATAATAAAAACGTTGAACTAATATACAGAAAATAAAAATTATTTAAAAATTTGTACCAAAAACTCAAACCCCAAAGCTAATTGATGAAAACATTACAATGAGGTTTTTGCTAACAGCTGATAAAAAATCAAATTCATTTACCTTGAGCTCTTTTTGCTAGGACGTCGGAAATTGAAAAATGTTTGCTTCTCAGGTTTTTAAACGTAATCAGCGGTAAAAAGAAATGGATCACAGGAACACAAGGACCTGATATCGATTTTCAACCATTATTATTATTACCGTATACAATTAGTATTTTATCTCGTTGCCTTCTTTTCTTGAAGGTTGGCGGAATCAACAGGGTCGGAAGCAACAAAAGGCCGAGCAGACGCAGCAGTTGCGAGAGTCAGATGACCGGGGACGAAGTCTCGTTACGTGAGCTCAGTCAAAGCAGCGAGGAAAAACCGCGCGTCATGAAAATGGGCAAGAGGAATATAAAAGCTCAGGTAAAGTCATCGGTTTTACTCCTGCATAATATCATAATAATGTAACCAGCATAATATCAACTCATTTTTATCAGCCCAAAACGAAAAAAAAACGTAAAACCACGTTTGAAAATTTATTTTCATTTTTAATCGTTCATTAATTGTTTTTCAATAAATAAAAAATAGTCAATCGATAAAAATTTATTGATACGAAAACACACTCGCTCTATCATCAAATACGTGTAACGATTTTAATTTTATTGGCAAATGAAAACAAAAGCAACAAGAGATTCTTCGTTCCGAGAATTCGGTTTTCAGCTCTCGGATTAAAATTACGCTCAAGCTCGTCGAAGAGGGAAAGCAAAACAGATCGGAAATCAGTATATTCGAAAACAAACAAACATGTGAATAACCAATACCGGGGATATCAAGGCCGAGGGAGATTCTGAATTTGATTTTCCATAGGTCCGAAACCACGCCGGAGTCTGAACGAATTCTCGTTAAGCAATGCTTTTCATCGCGCGATTTTATCGTGCTCCGATTAGCTTCAATGCTCGCTATTCATTGGCGCAAAAACTTTATCGCCTTCGATCTCGATGGTTAAAAATTTTGAATATGTGGAAAATTTCTCGTATTCGTAAAAAGCGAGAGATAATCTCGTACATCACTGGTGTATTATGCAATAGCTAATTAAATTCAACAAATATTTTTAATATTTTTAATATTTTCAATATTTTTAATATTTTCAATATTTTTAATATTTTCAATATTTTTAATATTTTCAATATTTTTAATATTTAATATTTTTAATATTTTTAATATTTTAAATACACATTTTTAATATTTTATGATTGATGATTTAAAAATTTTTTAAAATTATATCCAATATTTTTTAAATTAAAGGTGAAGAGATTTCGGATGGAGACGAAAGCTGCAAAAACTCTGGGGATAATCGTAGGCGGATTCATTTTGTGTTGGCTTCCATTCTTCTCGATGTATCTAGTGCGTGCCTTCTGCCCGAATTGCATTCACCCGACTGTATTCAGCGTCTTATTCTGGCTCGGTTATTGCAATTCAGCGATAAATCCTTGCATCTATGCTCTATTCAGCAAAGACTTTAGATTCGCATTCAAGAGGATAATATGCAATTGCTTGTGCACGAGAGGGCGCAGCAGTCTCAGACGAGGCAGCGATGGAAGTCAACTGGCTGCGACGAGGTAATTTTAGTCGTAATAGCGATATATCCGGCCTCGGTGATGCATTCAATTTTTATTTTCATTTCCCAATCGCGTTCTGAAAAAATATTAAAAAATGTTAATTCAGTTTCAAAAGTGATAAAAATATTGTAAAAATAAATTTTTTGAGTCTGAATTATGCACGTGTATCGATTAATTTTTCATTACTAGTACAATTTTTTTTCATTTTAGTCATTTTTTTATTGGTAAAGAATTTTAGTAATTGAAGCCATTCCAAATGGCAACAAATTTCGCTAAAATTTTGTTCAATTTTTTTCACATTAACGGCGTTAAAAAAAAAGATTTTCTTTCAAAATGTGCCTCCATAATTTGTCTAACATTAATATTTGAAAAGTTGTAAACAGTTTCCTGCAAAAAATGCAATTTTCATTTCTTTCTAACAATGTTTTCCCGAAAATTAAAATCAATTTTTGGAAAAAATCATAGATCTTTATCAAGGAAAAATTCAAAAAATCAATTATTACTAATTTAATGAAATTTCTTTAAGTTGGTGAAATGTCACGCCATTTGTAATTGAGAATTAAAAAAAAAACTAAAAAAAAGAGTTAATATAAAAATATAGAATTTAAAAAAAAACAAATTTCCAGGACGGAGCGAAGTCCGAGCTACTCAATCCGCGTTCCCCACCACGGGGTCTCGGTCGACGATTCCGATCCGGATCCAAGTTCGGAGCACAACCTCCACTCTCACAGCGACTCCAGATGACTGTAGCACGCCAGGGCGGGCGCGCACCGCGTCGCCTTTGATCCGAGGACTTCCGAGGTCAGTTTCTCGTCCCGCTTGCACCGGCGAGTATCATCCGGAGCGACATGACTCCAAGAAGGATCGCCCGGGCCGTGAGAATAACCGAACTGAAAAACGAATTTCACGAGTGTTAGTTATTTTAACCGAATAAACTTCCAACTATGCGAGAAAAAAAAACGAACGAAAAAAAAAAGTGGAAACGGTTCTGACCAACTTGATCGTTAAACCAACAAACGTCTTCGACATGTATTATTCTAGTCGTTATTCTGTATATACTATTACGATTTAAAGACTCGATTGTACATAAGAGAATGAAAAAGTGTAAATGGAAGAGAAAAAAAATCACGTGACTGAAAAAAAAACATGAATGATAGTTTCGATGAACAAAAATTGACGAATGAATGAGAAAAACGAGAAAATTTATTCGAACTGAATGCACAAAGGACACGTAAGCGTTAAACGATGAATGTCTATTGATAAATGTATAGTTAAATATGTTATAATGTTGTTATTACTATCACTCATAATGATTATTACTATTATTATATACAGATATTGATGTATACAGACCCGGTAAAATACTTTTTTTTCATTTCTTTTCCAACTGGCGCCTATAACACATGATAACGATAATATATGATCGATATGAGGTATTTGTATTGGGCGCACTCGTGACGACAACCTCGAAATGGCGAACGAACGGAACACGATCGTCAATTCATCGTTTCGCATCGGCTGCGCCCGGTAAAAATATCGAAAGTAAGCTGCTCCTATTCGTGTACCATATTATCGTGAAACAGTGAGAAGGGAAGAGAACTGATAAAGAAATTGATTGAAAAATGAAGAATAAACCAAAAAATAAAGTATATAGTCATAGACGAGAAGGAGATTATGAAAATAAATATGAGAAGTCGAGGATGACAATTTTGGATGAAAGGATTTTATTTATTGAAGTAAGACCTTCCATGAATTCCCTGGATTCCTGTTTTAATTTTTAATTGGTATTATTTGAGTGGAAAAAAATTATGGAGTGTATTGGGATCTGACATAAGTCGTTACGACATCTGGTGGCAAATTTTCTAACTATGGAGGAGGTGCACTCTCAGTAGAAAATCACAAATATTATAATCATTATTTACGTAACTATCGTCACCATAAGGCTAAAGACCAGATTTCATTTAGGATCTGACATATGGCAGAATTTATTCGAAATCGCGATTATAGTGTTTTTATTATGGTAATTATCATAATTGTTATTTTTTATTAAATCTGTGCCTTTTCACTAGTTCGACTTTCCGTCACCAGATGTCATGGCGTTGTATGTCAGATACCAATAAAATAACGAAAAAATTAGCGAAATCGAAGATAATAAATTTTAGTATGGTAGGAAAATGGTTTCACTATCTCAGTCTCATAAAAAAAATTATTTATTTAAATACGCGGTTAAATTAATTTCCTGGAGTGCTGAGTTATAATTTTCCTATTTGAATTATTTGAGAGGGGAAAAATCATGAGTTATATAATGAAAAAAAAAAATTTCGAAAAAATGGAAATAGTAAATTTCAATAAGCAAAAGAGTGGGCTCCGTGTCACCAGATGTATTGGAGAAAAAAAAATCAGTCGATAGTTGCGCTTCTCGACGCAAGAGCTCAATGACATCGAGCTTTTCGTTTCGCTATTCCTGGCTCGACTCCAAAAGTGAAAATTCATATTCAGCTCTGTGACCCGCTGTCCGTACACGTAGAAGCGAATTTTCGGCCTCGTCCTTACGAGTCCATGGCGACAAGCCAAATCGGTGACTCCGGCATAAACGGAAATGTCATAAGAATCGCGACGGAAAACGGAGCGCACGTCGTCGCAATCGAGATCAAGTTTCCGGAGAATCCTTCAAATTTGGAACAAAAAAGTCGATGACATTTTTTTTTCTCCGAAGATCTCTTTCTCCCCGAATAATTTTTTTTATCGAAAAATATTTTCATCTCGACCGTAAATAGTGACCATGTTTTATTATTTTTTAAATTTATTTATTTAATTATTTTCATTTATTATTTATTTTATTATGATTTGAGAATTTAATCGATTTCGTTATTAATTTGTTTTGTTACCGTGACTTTGAAAATTCAAACCAATAATTCGGTATTCGGTGTACCGGAAGTTACATCCTATCGCAAAAAATTCAGATAGAATTTGTTTTACAGTATCAATTGAATAAAAAAATAATTTTACTGGACATTTTTTTTCGACATAAAAAAATGAGTTGACGTACAATTATCGAATTTCAATTAATCATCGGACCTGCGATCGGTGTGAAAGATTTTGAAACTATGATGAAAGCTGCTGAAAGTTTATCGACGGTAAAGGTATTCGATTCGTACTCAAACGAAAAAAAGACACGCTTTCATGGTTAGAGCATTCAAGTTCGATCGACCGAAAATTAGAAGTATGGCAGTTTGACATGCTATTCTAACATTTAGGCTAATGGAATGACGATCAGAGTTCGGGCCGCGCTCTCTTTCAATAATCGCCGGCGGGTCTTTGCACTGCTTTCCCAGGGTGTGTACGACCTCGATGACTTTACAAAAGAGGGTCCCAGCTTTTCAACGGAAATCGAATAAATCACGTAAAAAGCATAAAAGTTTCAAATATTTCGATTCATTTACTCAGTCAACGCCCCTATTATCGGCCGGGTTCAAAAGTCGGCCTTTAGTGAACAATGTCTTCAATGTCAAGTTGAGTACTTTTTTGCGATTTTTTTAAAACACGTCGTTTATTGCAGATCAAAAAATAATTTTTCTACTATTAAAAATTGTTTTTATCATCATCATTATTATATTTAATTATAACCAACAGTCGTGGACCCGTCGTCGATGTTGAGTTTTGGCGATTCCACAAATTAAGCTGCCATTGGGCGCGACCAATACTTGGATGGGTGACCGCTTAACTTTTATCAGCTGAGGGGGAGGTGATTTTTTCTGGGTTTTTCAAAGTTTGATAACTTCGGAAAATCCAAAAAGACGTCATCGAATGTATCGGTACGGGTTTTCTCGTGCCCATGTACAAACATGTGTGAATGCGATATAGGTTAGGGCGGAAGTTCACTGCAGACGCGATAGATAGATAACGTATTTATTGTACTAAGGACGAGCCCGAGGTTACCAATGAGATAAAATTCGAGGTGAAACTTAAAATAATGCAGTAGAAGCTTTGGAAACTTGAATAATACGATTGAAGGCGAGAAGAATGCAAGTAATGACATAAAATATAATATCAACGCGTACAATAAAATATGAATAACAAAGTGTAGGATAAGGCAGAAGAAAGAACTCAGCATAGAAATTAATAAAGACCTAGAAGTGAGTGTAAGTTAGAGCGGTATATTGTTTATATTTCTATAATGGCCGTGGAGAATCAAATTAGACGAATTTAATAAAAGTCACACTTAGACATGCCCAAGCAAAACGGTGGTCCGATTCAGCACGTCGAATGGTTTCAGGAAGCGCATTCCAGAAGCGGATGGCTGAAAGAACTGTCGAGTTGAAGAGAGAGGTTGTACGGACAAAGGGTACCGCAAAGTCGAGCTCTAGCTGGGCGCTGCGCAGTGTTGTAGTGCAGTCACAAACTGACGAGCGCAGCACAAGTTGATTGGCGAAGGAGTGTGGGGCAATAGGGGGAAAGTTAGTGGGGGAAAAGGAAAACACTGGAAAAAAAAATGTTGGAAAGGACGCATATATATGGCCCTGGAAGGGCATATCGTTATTAAATCTAAAAATTGTACGAAATGAAGACTAACTAACTATGTATATTTAATAATATTAAAACTATTAAGACAAAATTCCGTGGTAAATCAGGTGAATCCCCCAATGAAGGAATCCCCGGTATGCGAAGCCGGATTTAAAATTTTGATTGTCTTTATTATTCATGACAGAGTATATTATATTAACATGGTATTCCATTATTAAATTCCTGACGAAACTATGTATATTTATAAATCTTACGGGTGAATAACTGAAGTGGGAATGCGAGGGCCGATGTCGAACAGACGACACTTTTCGAATTATCATACATGATTATAGCACGAATACGTATATGGAAATATGCGAATACGAGTCAAGTACGTTCACACCCATCGTTCATCGTACGAACATCGTTTTAAACTTATCACAGACTATGTTCACGTAATGAATATCATAAAAAAAAGTTCAAAGTTTATCTGTGAAGTAAAAAACGATGAACATTATTTCTACACTTCTCATCTGTGAAAATAATTTTCATGAGACTTTAAGGTTAAATGAAAAATAAGAAAGTTTCACATAACCTTAGAAATCACCGGGCAGCGGACATTTTTTTGAACGAACTCGAGAGACATTCGCATTTCAAAAAATGTGTATTAAATTCGTCAAGATATCCACACTACAAAGATAACCTTGAAAAAAAATCATAATCATGCTCACGAAGAGCTTCACGAAACTTTGAATCGAGGGTTTGCTTTTGTTTACAATTGAGATAAAACCGTTACAAATCTTTTTAGGGAGCATGTAAAGTTTCCTAAGCTCGTCAGAATTTTGTTTTTATGCATTTTTAAGCTTCGGGCAAGTTTGTCGCTATAACTCGAAATCCGTTGTGATCGGCGATGTAATGTACCTGTTGGAGCAAACCGTTCGCGTCTACGTAACTGTAAGCGCCCCGCGTCGTGCCGTCCAACGAGCGAGACTCAGTTTTCGAGCTCGTGTCACCGATGTAACTGTAATCGTATTGTCCGAGCGAGTCCTGAGTATGATGCAAGGAACTGTGAAGAAGTCTGTAAGGGAGAACGGGCAGGACGAACGACGAACTCGCCGGGGCTACGAGAGTTTTCTGAATATTCGGCAACGACACGACGCTCGTTGGATTGACAAGATTTTCGTTATTCGAGTAATAATTTTGCTCATTCAGAGATTCCCTGCGATTCGCCTCGTTTTTTAATAAACTAGGATCGGGTTTCGGTATTTCGATTTTCGCAGCTTCGTCTCCGGTCAGCAAGAAAGGATTTTTCAGATCGTTTTGCAAAACTTCGTTCGATGCTTTTTCGATCGTGTCCCGTTGGTATTGTTTGTTTACGGAAAAATCGTGAAGACTGGCGGCAGCACCGTCCTGCTGGGCCCGAGCCAAATTGTTGTCAGCAATTTTTTCGTACTCCTCGAGATGTCGCCTGCGCGCGGCTGCCACTTCAGGCGTCTCGCTGATTGGCTGAAGTGGATCCGGCTGGCGGGGGAGATTGCTCGCTCTCACCCGAAATCCGTTTTCCGCGTCCGCGGAGTACGCGACAGTTTGAAGAATTCCGTTCGCGTCTATGTACGAATAACCTGTATCGAGTCATAAATGAATTCTAATTTAGAATACGAAACAATACCGGAGACGCATCTAGCAATGGCTCGATGGACATTCTCGGTACATGATCAGAGATTGCATATTTCGAAAGATTTTCTTCTATGGTACCGCAAACCTCGCGTAGGTAGCGTTTCGAGAAAACTATTACGGGACATGCGCACTCTTTTGTCTCGTATTTATGTTTACGCAGGCGTTGAAAGAATTCGGCGCGCGATGAAGATTCAGTTACGCGTCATTTCACGTAGGTGGATTCTCATTTGATTATGTGTCCGTTTTGTTCGTACAACAAAGGTATCCATTAAATGGAATTTAAACAAAAGATAATCGTTCAACACTTCTATCGAGTACAAAAAAAAATTATTGGAAATTTTAATTCTTCGATTTAGAAAAGTTTACCATCAAACGACTCGTAATAGAGTGTTTTACAAGCGATAACTTTGAGACAATAAACGAATATAAACACGTGCACCGATGAAAACTTACCACCCTGCGTGACTCCGTTCGATCTCGTTTCCATTTTCGCGTGATGCGGTCCGGTATACCCGTACCGGTACGAGCCCAAGCCATCCTGAGCGTGATAATGGTTCAACGGTGCAACCGCGACGGGACTTAGCCAGTAATTCGTTATCGGCGTCGCTGATACTGCGATGAGAATGTTCGTAATGCTCAAGAGAATCTGCGATAAGAAAATTACAACTTTCTAACGTATAATCAAGTAACACGTACTTAAAAAAACGATTGCACATTTTTTCTCGATACAATTTATTCGAATGACTAAAAAAATTATAATTTGCAGTTTTATGAGTATTTTTCAAGTACAAAAAATTGGTAAAATATTTCTTGAAACCGATTTTTGTAATTAAGGGTTATATGTCTATAAAATGTAAACAAAATTTCCGTTAAGAACAATCAGAACCTCGAAAGTTACAAGATTTTGATGAACTCGGATTTCTTTCTCAATATCGAATAATTAAACTTGAAAAAATTACAGTATATTTTTTTGACTCAAAGAATTGTCCTCTGATCCAAATTTCCATGAGAATTCATTTACTGATTAATAAAAAAAAAAACAAAGACCAGACAACAGGTTTCTCGCGAGAGACATGCCCGTTTGTTTATTTTTTTATTGACCAATACGTAAATTCTCATGAAATTTGGACCAGAGGACAATTCTTGGAATCGGAACGAATATACTGTAATTTTTTCAAGTTGAATTATTCAATTTTTGACAGAGAAATCCAAGTTCTACCAAATCTGGGTGGTCACGTGACTGTCATTGCTCTTAAACAAACGACACAAATAATCGTATAAGCAATAATTTCAATAAAATGTAAATATCTTTAAATTTACTCACGAAAAACATTTTTATTCCCTTTCGGATACTCGAAAAGCACTGAAGCACACGCGCACAAAATATTCGTGAAAAAAAATCGTGTCGTGCGTCTCCGGCGCGAATATCGTGGCGAGAGGCGAGCGTAATAGAGCGAAGATGTGAGGGCCCGTTGGAATATGTTGCATCCTCTTATATAGGGTCCTCGTGGATGCAAGAACCCGGAGAGTACTCGGGATCGGTGCCCCCCACTATCGGAAGAGGACGGGAGGATCGTAGCATCGTGATGATCGTCATCGAAGCAGCATGTAAAATCCGTCCATCTCCCCCTCCCCACTCTCTCTCTCTCTCTTTGTCCCTACCCGAGTTCCCTCTTTATGAGACTTGCCGCGCGCGCGCGGTCCACTCTGGCCCATCGCTCTTGCACCGTGACCACAAATCACCCCAACTTCGATTTCCACACCGATAAATCAAGCTTTATTGGTTTCTGGTCTCGCGACCAGTTCACAGGCACCCTGCAACCCCGACTGTACATTTTTTTTCTTCCGTTCCATTTTTTCGATGTTTTTGTTATTTTATTTTTATTACTTTTTAAAATCTTTATCGGTTCATTCTTGCACTCAATCTTCCTGTCCTCGGGTTTTTTCGCGTTTGATTTTCGTCTTCGTAATGTTTTTTATTTTTTAAGATACATTTTTCCCTATTTCTTTCATTTTTTCGATATTTTTGTTATTTGATTTTTATTATTATTTTTTTAAATCTTTATCGGTTCATTCTTGCACTCAATCTTCCTGTCCTTTGGTTTTTTAGCGTTTGATTTTCCTCTTCGCGATTTTTTTTTAAGGTTAGGTCTTCGAGTTCTCTCTCGACCGCACGCTGCGGATGCCGCACGTAATCCTCTTTACGCGCTATAACATTGCATTCCAGACTATAAAATTTGAGTCCGGGCGATAACCACGTGCCATCTGCATACGCACAGGATCCACTTTCCTTTTTTTTTGGTTTTTTTTACTTGTTTTCTGTGTACACAACGCAATTGAGAAAATACGCTCACGTTGATGGCTCTTTCTCAGAAACACCATAAAACTCGGTACCGGCAGCACATACTTTTCCACGGGACGTCCGACAAGTGATGAATGATTCTCGAGCATTATGTCTCGCGGAAGGATATCATCGATCCGGAGAAGTGCCAACAGACCGTTTCCAATTTATTTTACAACTCTCAGTTACACCCATTCGAATAGGTATTATTTTAACTACATTTATATTTTTACTACAAACTTGTAAACATTTTTTAAATTTTTATTTTGTTTATACAGATACTAGGGTGCTTTTTTGGGCGACTATTTTTTTCTTCACTCCCAGCACGAAATTTTGTTGAGGATACTCAAAAAAAAAATTCCCTCAAAATTTGATCTCTTAATATTTATATTCTCGTCCTCAGCGTATGAAGATTTTCCATTTAAAATACACGTTAGCTTGAACACTTTTTTAAAAATTTTTTTTTGCGTTTCCTTGAAGTTCGAGGTGTCTAGAGTATCTGGTAAAAACGCCAAAGGAATATTTCGATAAATAAGCCGGTTAAGAGCAATCACAACCACGTGACCACCCAGATTTCGTAGGTCCCGGATTTCTCTCTCAAAATCGAATAATTAGGCTTGAGAAAATTACAGTACATTCGTTTCGATCCCAAGAATTTGCCTCTGGTCTGAATTTTCATGAGAATTCACGTATTAATTAATAAAAAAATAAACAAACAA
>JAPYYX010000530.1:0-51365 GCA_030522605.1 Cremastinae sp. B BG-2022a | reverse complement strand
TCAGAAAACCCTTTCGATAAATCATTGTATCTCATAATTCCGCGGTTCTAGCTATTTCGTTTGGCGCTCTCTGTCGACGAATCTTGCATTCGTCACACAACGTGTTCCAAGCTCCGTCACGATGCGGCGGCTACACAGGGCACCCCCTTCTTACAAACATTTTTATACATCGTGGTTCAGTAACTACTCCAATTCTTCATTTTTGCGTTGGTTTAATAAATAAGTACACACTCGAGTTTCGGATTCGGATAAACGAATTTTTCCACTATTTTTCTCACGGTTGTTGGCATTTGGCATCTGTAGTATTTAGTGACGTCTCTATAACTATGTTTCCATAAGGGCTTGTATTTCTTGCATCGTTGGTGATTACGTCGAGGAAGTATCCCGCGCAGTGCGTGCAATTACGAGTTTACGTGTACACGGATTAAAAAAAAAGATTCGCGGCTAAATACTGAGAATCGCGTTGTACATAAATCGTCACAGAGTTTCCTAGGATAAACAGTGGCCAAAAAGACATACAATTATCGAACTAGGTAAGAATCGAAGTTGTCAAAAATGCTCTCGTTGCGTTCCGGCGTGACTTGAATAAGCACAAAGAAAAAGGCTACACAACGCAAACTTCATATCCTATATGTACCTACGCCCGCTAGACTTTTTCCGAAATAATACTGTCAATCGCACTGGCATCATTTATTGTAATTAATATGTAAACATATATAAAAAAAAAAGAGAGTTTATTTATTTTTTTTTTTATTCTCACGGGTCCCGATAAGATAACGAGCACCATAAACATGCTGATTCGCTTGACAATCAGTTTTCTTTTCGTACCTCGCGTGTCTTAGAATTTTTTCCTCTATAACGCTTGTGAGAAATAAAGTACTTGAGTACAAGGGTTCCGGAAATCGTGCTAACGTGGTATAAGTTGGTAGGGTTATACCTCACTACTTTCTCATTCGGATTCTTCGATGAAAAAATCAAGATTCATTTGATAAATAATTAATCCTCTCTTCCCTGCTCAAAAGTTAACGCGAATTCGGGATTTGAATATGGATTCTAGAGAGTGAATTTCAATTCCGTGAATTTTTTTGTCAGTGACGTCCGACCCATACACGTTGTTGTAACGTGTCAAGCGAAAGACGCGCTCGGCATCGTTCGATGCATACTTATAATCTATGTTCTTATGTCGACCAAGTAGGAATGTTCGTCGCAACGTGACTTTCACGGCTCTGTTAAAAAAAAAAAAATTTCTTCCGCGAGATTATCGCGAAGTCATTAAGCGCAGAACCATTGATGCAGAAGTTTTTAATCATAATTTTTTATTTCTTTTTTTCACGTTCGAATAATATTTTCATTCTCTGTCTTCGCTCCTATGCAAAATCACTCATCTGTTCTATTACGTTTTTTTTTCAGTACGTAACTGGAGCATGAACGAATCTTTATGGATTATTGTTGTTGCTTTGCAAACGTCAAAAATTTTTAAAAAATGCCTCCCAAGCAGAGGAAAATAGCTATCATGGGCTACAGGTCTGTGGGTAAGTTATCCCAATTGTGAGGTTTTCATTTGGAGAAGCTATTGAAAATTTTTCCCCAATTATGATAAATTTTGTGCTTTTTTTTGTTGAAGGGAAATCTTCACTAAGCATACAATTCGTTGAAGGTCAGTTTGTAGACTCGTATGATCCAACTATTGAAAACAGTAAGACATTTTTTTGTTACAACTTTTGCTCTTATTCCTAATTTGTTTTCTTTTTAAATAAGTTCTCTTGCCATTTTTCAGCATTTACAAAGAGTACTCGCGTCAATAGCCAAGATTACGAAGTCAAACTGGTTGATACAGCGGGTCAAGATGAATATAGTATATTTCCAACGCAATATTCTATGGATATACATGGTTTTGTCCTTGTCTACAGCATAACAAGCGCAAAGAGCTTTGAAGTTGTGCAAATAATTTATGATAAACTGCTTGACATCACAGGAAAGATCCAGTAAGTGTTGTACAAATATGGTATCAAATGCTTTTTCAAGAGAGTAAAAAATGACATGTCTTACCCTCGTTTTATTTGTATGTTGCCGCAGCGTGCCGATTGTCCTAGTAGGGAACAAAACTGATCTCTATGTGGATAGAATGGTGCCAACTGATGAGGGCAAGCGAGTAGCAGACTTGTGGCATGCAGCCTTTTTAGAAACTAGTGCAAAGCAGAATGAGGTACACTAATGACACATTAAGTTTCAAATGACCAATAATAATAATGAAAATCGTGCGTAAAAACAAAATGGACGTTCAATTTCTAGGCAGTCGCAGATATATTTCACACCTTGCTGATGGAAATAGAAAAGGCAGACGGAAACGTTCAAGAGAAATCAAATTGTGTTATTTCTTGAATTAAAGTTCGTAGTTAGAGTCAACAAAAAAGAGAAAGAGAGAGAGAGAGACAGAGGTCGAAACTGGGTTAATGGGGCGAACGACAATTGTCGTTTTTCGGTAATCCATTGAGTTGCGTTAAAAACGCCTCAAGCAGGTATATTCCGGTTTACGAAGAAAAAGCTCCGATGTATCGGTTAATTAATCATCTTGGATGAAGACGAGGGTTTCGAAAGTCGTTATATTTTTTCTCAAGGATGAAAGATAATGGATAAAAAAGCGTCAGCGGCGCGTATACTTCGGAGGTATTCTCACCGAAGTGACAAATTAATCACTAACACTGAGAATACCCGAAAATTTCATCTGGCGCATAAAAGATTTTTCCAAATTGTCGCAAAGCTCGCACGCTTTCTACAATATGAAAAATACGTGTAACTAAAAATCCAATTTCGTTTTTTTCTTTTACTCCAATTTCTTTGCTTTTTTCATAAGTTATCCGAAATTTTTATTTTCAAACGGACAGCTCCACAATTGCTCCCATGATTACTTCGAAAAACATTCGGAGCTTCGGTTTCTAGAGGTGCGTCGTATTGATAGTGAATAAATTTTATCGTATACATACAAATATATGCATATTTCTTTTACTATTGTTTTGTGTCTCCAGACTGTGTATAGTCAATGAATATATATATATATATATATATATATATATATATATATATATATATATACATATATATAATAAGTCTATAAATACCATACCTTCAGAATCGTTGCCCCAGGAAGCCCAAGCACACATGGATTAAATTTCTATTTTATCGAAAGTAGAGAAGAAGGCCCGCTTTTCAGTTATTCATAAAATTCATTAACTTTTCGATTTTAGTTGAAAAAAATGTATACGTAATGTAAAAGATCGAAAATTCGCGCAAATTCTTATTGTATAGATAATCCCGAATATCATGGTGAAACGATTGAATCTTGATTTCTGTATTTGACAAGTCTGATAGTAAAAATTATGACACCACACGGTTCTTGCATATAATGTCGGTATGTTATTCTTGTGTAATACCTATTACTGGAGAAGGGAAAATGAAAACCAGAGCAAGAAGGAAAGATGCACGATGGCACGTGTGCAGAAAAACTGATGCGTGTAAATACGAGATGGGAAAAGGTTCACGATCCGGATAATGCAGGATATGTAAGAAATAAAATAAATAGGCGCATGTGTAATTTGTCATTTGTATTATCATTGGAATACCTGGAAATAAGTAAATTCAGAAAAGGAGAAGTATAATTGTTTATAGCAACGTGAGACGTTATGTACCTTTTGAAATGAGAGATGGTTGAATGAAAAAGAAATATTCGATTCGACATGGAAGGTACCATTTATTTAATAATTCATTCTCTTCTTTTTTGGGTAAAAACAAGATTTTTACATATAAAGGAGACTTTGAATAAAACGCAATTGCTTAGCAGTGGAGGTGGAGGTGTACACGAAACGGATTACATATTATGCAGTAAAATCTTTTTCTCGTGAGGCCGTTTTTGTCACAAAAAGAGAAAAGGAACTAGAAAACGGCACATCGATCGTTCAGAATTCCTCCTTCATCCGATTTATATTAATTTGTCATTTGACATACATATTTAACGAACGTTTACAAGTTATGATGGAAACATGCGAAGATTCCAGTAGACTTGAAATGCGTATTATCGGAAGTCCCCACGACGTACATTAATCGTTACGTTAAAAAGACCCTCCTCCTAAGCATCTCGCAGAAGAAGGAACAATATAAAACGCAAATGTAACAAAACTGACGGTGCGAATCAACTACATAAAAGCACTCGAACCAATTCAACAGTCCACAGCCGAGTGTGGCATTACTGATGAGCGAGTCTCTCCTTCCATCCTCTACACATACCATTATGATCTTTTTTTAATTATGTACGATCAAAACGGTCGAGAGCGTAGTCAACTGTCACAAGGTAGGTACAAACAGTTAAATTTACTCGAATTTACAGGCGGGCATAATAAGCTCGGGTTTTTTCACTGCTATTTTTACATGGTAGTCGCTTAAATACTAATTTGACGCGTTACGGTTCCCGATTATTATTCGAAAGAAAGTGTCGGCGAGGCACATGGAATACTTTCCGCGTATGTGCAACTTTCCTCAACTGAACCAACCACCCTCTTAAATAATTAAAACGAACGTTTTGAAATATTTCAACGAAATGAATATTAAAGTTTTGAAAAACTCGAAAACACTCTCTTTTCACACATTTCGTCTAATACCCCATGCCCAAGCCCGATGTTGCTCCTCGAGTAATCTATTTATCCCAACTCACTCTTTTTAATCATCATCCCGAGGCTACAAGTTATTCAATTTCTTTCTACGAACTAACAACTATAGATTTATGGTAATTTCACAGAATGGTTAATGTTCGATGTTTTCGGCTCGATCGTAGGATCTCGTCATTGTTCGGAGCAGTGTCCAAGAGACAGAATCAATCACAACTACTTATATCATTATTAGTCAACTCGCTGCTTCGACGATCAATGATCAACGCTTTTCATTCTACGTTCTTTTTAATCTCCTCCTCTCGCTTGTCACGACCCTCGTTCGTCTGAACGGAGACATTAATCACGTTACAGCTTTATTGACAATGATTATTATTACTATTAATATTATTATTATTATGAAGAAACTATCTATTTATTAATAAGGTACAGTTTTGTGCACGATGGTCGTTGTGTAACAGTATTTTTTGATTTGGGCCCGTCCACGACCCTCTCGCTTTTTATCAGTATTTTTTCTTCTTCTTCTTCTTCTTCAATATTATTCGTTTTCTCTTCTCGACCGCACTCGAATTTTTCAATTTCTCATTTAAAACGGCGAGTCATCTAAAATTCAAGACTCACTCGGTGCGCACGGAGTATACAAAGATTTTTTTTTTCTACCACAGCCCATTTAACGATATATCATTTCATATATATATAATATATATATATATATATATTTATTTATTTATTTACTTTTTTTATTTATCCATAAATATATACATGCATAGAAATATCTGTATACTTTTGTGCATGTGCATATTTATCGATTTATGATATTAGTACGATACGTATTATAGATTCAACGTAATATAGAAAAAACAATTAGTCTCTTTGCTCTTTTGTTCGTTCATCGACAAATGAGTCCGGCTGTCGAACCTGCCGAACGACAAGCCATAGATATCAAATTATCACTCTCGATCCGCCTAAATTATCATTTTTATGCAAATCGGTTCAGTCCAGGATAAAAACTACGCAATTTGGTCGCAATGTTTTTCGTCTTTTTTCGCGAGGTCAAGAGAGAAAAAAATAGACATTGTTACCAATGAGGATGAATTGTTTATTTTTTTTTCTGAACTTGCGAGAATAGCATGAATAAAGAAGAACGAAAAAATTGTTTCCGCTGGAAAGAGCAAACTCTTTTTTCGGCGGGTCGTTGACGGGAAATGTAACCAACAGCATTTTGGAAAACTCTCACTACTCCGAAACCCTGATCGAAGATTATACGTACATACATCGATATAATCTCATGATAAATTGTTCCTAAATAATCATTGCTATCTAATGAGGACTAGGCCTTCGAACTACCATCGAGACGATCGTTTTCTCTTCGATCTCTCCATTATATTTAATATTCTCTATTCCCACCCTGCGTCTTCGTAACATCTCGCGTTAAAGTAACTAGATAAAAATATTGAAAGAGTAAGAACAACAGAATTTCTATAATTCCTCTAAAATACAATTCCAGCAAAAGCAATAATATGATGATAATGTAATAATACTTGTCATTACCATCATCGTTATTAATTATTATGTGGAAAAAATTAAGAAGATAATAAATGTGCTGATTCCCTTGGCAGTCGTGCGTCCCCTCTACGACGCTTGCTCGTCAAGTTTGACGCGATACAAGCTCAAATCTTGTCCGTACTACGATAACAAATACATATACACAAATTTAAGACTTTTCTGACAACGATAATTATTCCCTCTTAATAGTTATTATTTAAATACACGCTGTTTGACCTCAAATTCGGAACTCGGTAACTAACTCGCTTCGACTATTATTTATATTAAAATACTTCAGATAATTATATTTCAGATGACACAAATATCACGTCGACGGCATAACTGAATAATAAATAATATAAGTAATCGTAAGGTGTCATCGATAAAGTAGTTTTCTCTATCGAAGCTTCTTTTTATCACGGAAACGCGGGAAATAATTGGGAAACATTAGCAACGTTGATCGGAGAAATAACAAGCTATCGAGCTTCCTCGAAGCTACAGAGTATAGGAATACCGGTGCATTTCTCTCTTTTTATTTGAAAAAATATCATCAAAAAGGACAGAATCATTCGCATTGTCGACTCTTTGTAATTGTATCCAATTCACCGCGTGCGGATTATCCGCGATTTTAAGATACTTAGAAAAAAGTATCTTTGAAATCACGAGCATCGAACAAAGCGATTTCCAACCGACAGAACAGTTTTCTCCACAACCTCAATCCTCAATCAAATTTTCTCCATCTCATTTCATTGCGCCACAGGCTTGATTAAAATTTCTTTATTTTTTTTTACAATTCATCGAAAAATAAATAATATACCAACCAACACACTCCATTGAACCTTAAACAACTCGATCCTACTTTTTTATTATTATTGTAACTTCGTTGTCGTTGTACAGTGTTTCAATGGTCCGCGGAATCGAATATTATTATATCACTGTGTCTCGTTTTTTAAATATTTTTTTACCCCAAACATCTTTTACTACTAATTTAGATGACCCGCTGCAAATTTACAAATTTAACCTATTTTCCTCAGTGTTTTTCACGATTCTCTTTGTATTTTGAATTCTCAGTTGATCCTCCGCTCCATCTTCCTAGTCCAAAATTTCTTGAACTCTCAAGCAGTTGTAGCAAGATTGTTTAATAAAATGTTGAGAAGCGCGCTCGAAATAAAGAATGAAAAAGTAAATAACCATTATTCCGTTATTTTTTGATCGATGTTTCAAGACCTTTCAATGACTTCGCTCTTCCGAAACCAATAAAAAAAAAAAAGAGAAAAGCTGAAAAGATGCAAGTAATACGAAAAGAGGAGATGAACGGTTATTCTTGAGATTCCGACGAATTCGCGAACAACAACGTTTTTTTGTTTTTTCCTGACTGATGGAAGACGCATGCAAAGCCTGAGTCACCAGAATTTGATTGAGGATTTACCAAATGTTCATTCGACTCTTTACCAAAAGTAAAAAGTTTCATATCATATGTACCTAATATGTATATCGATACGCATAAATCATTTGATGCCTCATCTTTACTTAGCAATGCCAGGCATATTGTGTTTATTTATTCAGACGTTTTTCTCGTTTATTTTTTAGCGCCCGAGCTACCGTGGACACACGCGTGTAGAAACGTTCTGTTAAATTGACAATTGTGCACCGAAAAACATCTCCGATCAAACGAAAACCACGGGAACCACCACCCATTGTTCAACCGATCTCCCAATGCCTAGCAATTTATCGCGTCCTATTTTTTTCTTGCGATGAAATCTTTTCAAAAAATCTTTGTAAGAAGCGTTAAAAGAAGCCAAATCACATAAATCGTCTCGTTGAAAGCTAAAAAAAATATATATATTATTTTTTTAGAATTTCCTTATTTTCGATACATTTTGACTAACGTGATGATATTATACCGAGACAGCGAGATTTATTTTAAAAGATCTATCTTCGCATTTTATCTATCCCCTCGAGAAGATCATTGACACGAATTTTTTTTGTTTCTCTATGTACACTTTCAAGTTCAGAAATAGCGTCAATCACGACGCATTTTGCGCGATCGGTTGAATTTGCAATATTCCATTTAGCCTTTTTTCTTTTACTTCATATTTTTGCGTCAATATACAATCATCTCACTTTCGAGCTGATTTTTCAATCTTTTAGGATAATCGGGCTCTCGAGCTTCGTTCAGGCATATAAAAAGTGGACTACTACTCTGCGGTTCCCACAATCTTTTTGCAAATTGTTTCTTATTCGTTCCTCCAGTATACTTGTTCTGAAGAGAGAATGAGAGAGAGAGAGAGAGAGAGAGCTTGGCGTGA
Source organism: Cremastinae sp. B BG-2022a (assembly GCA_030522605.1). Classification (NCBI taxonomy): domain Eukaryota; kingdom Metazoa; phylum Arthropoda; class Insecta; order Hymenoptera; family Ichneumonidae; species Cremastinae sp. B BG-2022a. The sequence continues at coordinate 42,853 of JAPYYX010000530.1, read as the reverse complement.
AATGGACGTTAATATTGTAGAAAAAGCGCACTTGGATTTTTTCAACCTTTTTTTTTAAAAAATTTCTACAATTAGTAATCATATTTATCGCTTGAGAAGATATTGATTGGAAAATCGTTTCACAGAGTTTGCGAAACGAATTTTCCCGTTAAACGAATTAGATTGCTCATCTAGTGGACAAATTTTTTCTCGCAATTGTGATTTTTTTTACTACTCATCTATTTTACCCTCTCATTAATTTTGCTCTCACTAGATTTTTTTTCTAAATCAATGATACATGATCACCATGGTGATATGCGAACAAGCCCATTTTGTGGCTAATTTTCCTTCCGACGTATTCATTTTTAGATTTTTGTTATACATTTCTTAGGTACGTTATAAAACTTCGGTACTTGAATAATTATACGTGATAATCCGATTAATTTCGTCAACGAAACATCTTTATTTTCTTCCATTTTTGTGTGTCCCTTTATTTAACTCTCTCACTGAGATACATATTATATAGTATCATGTAATACGCTCCGCGCCTAAATCATTTCACACATCGACGGTCAAATAATCAAATACCTTTGATAACTTTAATACGTATTTACATATATATTTATGTATTTACTCTTATAAACCAGACTTATAATTTTCACATTGAGCCATACATATGCGCACATACGTTTTATATAAAATTTTATTATTTAACGCGTATGTGTGTACATATTAATATACATTATAACACCACAAGTATATTGATAGGCGAGGCAAGCCGCCGCACATTTCGATCGCGATCAATTGTACCGACTGATCTCGCAAACGAGATTGAAAAACATGAAATACTGCGAAAACGAAAAGGTGAAGGACTCGATGAAGAACTTTCAGTTTTGAAACTCGTCGATGAGAAGCGTTATTGGAACAATTTCATTGGAATTCCAAATCTGATAAATGTGTTATTGCGTGCAGCAACGACGATTGTCAGTCTGTGAGATTTTTTTTTCTCCTCGGACGCTTGATAAAAAATGAATAAAATCCAACTCGAAGCTAGGTTTTAATTAGCAAAGCTACATTTTTTCAAGTTCAGCTTGGAAATATAGAAATTTTCGTAATTATTCTAAAAAGCATCCGGCAAGACTTTCAAAATTGAATAGAAAAATTGTCGACGATGAGGCTTTCTTTCTGTACTTTTTCATTTTTTTTCTTCTTTTTTCTCCCTTTTTTTCCTACATTCAATCTCGGACGTTTCATTCAGGAATTTTTTATTCACTGGGGATGAAAAATATGAGAAATTGGATTCTCAGAATGTATACTGATGAAACAACAGCATAGTTTCCTCGATTCTATCGTTAATCGAGTCCGAATGCTCGCGTTTAATTTAATCATTCGTATGCTTGGCAAGTAGCTCAAAACAGTTGGTCGGCTTATTCACGCGATAAAGCTAAATTCAATTATCATTTCTTTAATTATTTATTTTCAGCAGTCTGATCATCATAAAATACTACTCGTTATATCGTCGATCATATCGACGCTTACCCTCCCCCCCTCATCATATTATTATTAATATACGGACCCGAAGGTGCACAAGATATTTATATCTTTTCAAATATAAGTCCGTGGACGTACGAGTCTCATTTTTAGTAGTATATAATATCACATGCAATTAAGATAGGATTGTCGGACACGAACTTACTAGATCTAGTCTCTAGTATTTCAGTATTTACCGTGACCAATGCGGCGAAAGATCTATACACCTATTTTTTACCTCGATCTCAACTATCAACAATTTCATTTACGCTTTTTTCCCGTCCTCGAATCGCGAAATTGTAAGGGCATTAGGAAAAAAAATATTGCATCTCGCAATATGTTCTTTCTCTTCCTCGAATATATATTCACTATTTGGTGACATTTTTTTTCAACACCCTGCTAATTTAGATACAATGTTTTTTTTTTCAATATTTAGTACTTTATATAGAACATCTAGACGTCCTAACAGCGTAAGTCTCGATTATTAATTGCGTAGACTGTTTAATCCTGCACATTTCGTTTTTTTTTTTCATTTTTCTTCTTTTTATTTATTTATTATTGAGCGCGCAGAGTGTCGATAGGCAGGCGCGGGAGTATTTCTCTCTTTTTATTTCTCGGTTATTGCGTCTCGCGAAATTCGCGTAGGAAATATATATTTCTATTTATACAAGTACTTTGTGGTCGTTGCGAGATATTAGGAATTCCAGTTGCGTTTGTTGAATTCTCTTTAAGTACACATTTGTCGAATTGTTGCATCTCTTTTTCTTCGTCATTTTCGCTAAAATTCGAAAAGTAGCTCCGCGGACGAATATCGGAGCAAATTCCACTTGTGGTTTTTCCTCTTTCTATTATTTTAAAAAATTTTTGGTTTTTTTGCGCTGCGATGCAGAGAGAACGAGTAGGCTGAGAATTATCACAGTTACAATACAATTAGAAAAAAAAGTTTGTTTTTTAATTTTCATTAGTCGTCGACTATCTTGGAGTATTATGCTCTCTCCCTTTCCGAACCTTAGTGAAAACTGCATATTCTTGACGCCTTAGTTTTCTTTAATAACGCTTTTCCTTCTCGCTGTAATTCTAATTATGTACCTATGATTTCTTCTATTCTAGCACGTCCTTTCGGTACTAATTATGGAATCTCAGAGTTCTATAGATAAGAAGATAGAGCACCAAGAGACTGGTCGAAAAAATTTCAATGTGTCGTCACTTTGACACCCGATTTATCAAATCGATTGAAATTTCCATAAAATGATTTCTCCATTATTGAAAAAAAAAAAAATAAATAAATAAATTTTTCTACCCGCGATTCAAAAGGAGAATAGAAATTCGCAGCGTGAATTTTTTTTTTTCGATTCCAGCATTGAGGGAACATTTCGCCGACCCTCGAAATCGCGTTAAAAATCATCTCTGGGGTGATGATAAAAAAAACGTATTTTTTATTCTTTTCTTTCTTGTCAATAGGGTAGAAAAGTGTATCGTCGGCGGAGATACAATCTACTCTCGCGAGTACACATTGCACTGGACGCAATCGCTCGGGTATTGGGCCATGTGTGAGTGTACGCCTTTTTAAATATTTATCAATTAGCTTATTCGCGGCTCGGAGCGATTGTGAATGACTGAAAATTCTCTGTAAAAAATCTACACGCAAAAAATTATGCAACACACCCACACATTGCTCTCGGTTCCGTATGCCTCTTACTTCCGCACTTTATTTTCTTTTTATTTCTTTTCGTTTTCACCTTTGGTGTTTATTATACGAGAACGAGCATGACTCTGAGTACATTTAATAGGGAAACGTTGAATATCGAAGCATATCCTTCTTACGGAACGTACGAAATTTAAAACTCAAATGTCTTCAAGTATGAGCACGAATTTGAGCTTGTACACAAATTTCAGCACCGCACAGTGCCATTACAGAACCGAACCTTCCCATCGGAAAATCACGGATAATTGTAATTGATACATCTATAATAATAACAATAATAATAATAAATATATATTAAAAGTTTTACGGCAGATCAGTTGTAAGCCGTCGCGTGTAATATATATTCCGTGCATATCTCTTTAGACGCGGCTGATTAATTTTTCCACAAACTGTCCTCAATTCCACAAAAAAACAACGCTCAATTCGAATCAACAAATCGAACGGCTCTTTCGTTTCCATTTCTCCCGAGTAGCTCAAATTTTCTTCGATCGCTTCAACATCGATACTTTTCGTTTTCTTTACATTTACTATTATTTACACCGTTTTACGCGGACGCACGACAGAATCGAAGGATTTCACCCACTGAAATTCGAATCGACTTTTCTCTGATCGCGTTTTCTGTTTCGATTATTGTTTTTCTTTCATCGTAGTTTTGCCAAATCCACCACATATCTTGGATACGTGCACTCGAGGAAGGCCACATTGAACTATTCTAATTGAAAGTGAAAGAAAAACAAAAGAGAGACGACTCCTCGTTATCTAACGCATTTTGAATAAAAAATCGCCGTTTTCCCCCCTCGACACCTCATTTTTCTTACAGCTTAGAAATTGACGCAAGCGCGACTAACCGCCGAGGCGAGGGAGTGGAGCAAAGGTCGACTTTTTCTAATCATCTAATCGGAGACTTTTCAATGCCAAACAGAACTTCCGATTCGCTTTCTTTTTATCGTCACGGTGAAATTGAGAATTTGAGAGAAAAATATACTCACACGGAGACATGTATTTTCAATGAAGATCCTTAATTTTTCGAAATCTTTGAGGAAAAAGAGTTCAAGAGTTATCTAAGATAGGCGAAGGAATTATTTTTCTCTCAACTTGGTTGTTGCCACGAGCGTTCGAAAGAAGTCTCGGAAGTTCCAGCATCGAGGACACACTTCATCATTGCTTCGGGGTATTCGTATCATTAAAAAAGTTTAAGTAGGGAATTTATACACTTCGACAAGCTAGCTTTTAAAAGTCCCTTATACAAATAATTCGTTTGCTCTTTGTTTGTAAGCCCGATCGTCGTCTCAACTTGGTCATTCTTCTAACAATCTATAAAGACGGAAAAGTTTTCGCGCTTAGGCATTAGAAAGATGTTACGGAATTTTAGAATCGTAAAAAAAAGATTTTCAATGTTTAGGCAGCATCGAAAATTCTTTTCTTCGCTGACAATATGTTTTTTTTTCTTTCTTTTTTGCTCTCATTCGTGATTCTCTTGCCGTTAATGGAGCATTAATTTGTTTTTACGAGTAAATCGTTGGGATCCCGATTATGCAAGTTCGTTTTCGATTAGCACCATTGTGAGAAATATGAATCGGAAACGTTATTAGTCTCGCGAGAAGAAACAAAAAGATTACACGGCGTTCTATGGACGATCGTACGCCGGTCTTAATGAAAAATTGAAAACGTTCTCAACCTCCGCTTGCCAACGGGGAGGAAACGTCGAGCTTATTGTAACTGCTCGTTGATCCTCAATAAATTTGTGACTTTCGAAATATTGCTAGGTAGTCTCTGTGAGTTGTCCAATCTCACCGTTTGTCGAATGTTCCTCGACCTGTTCCTTGGCCGAAACAATTGGATCTTCTACGTTTTCGATTATCCTTCTCTCAATTTCCTTATCGTGGAGAAGGGTCGCTTGCAACGCGTTGAACATTCCACTTCGAGCCAGTCTCGACGCCTTTGCCAGTTGGTGGATGCTACCAGCCAGAGCCAGGACACCTACATACAGTCAATAAATTTCCATTAACTTTCCTCAATATTAGAAAGACCTGGAACTTTAGGCTAAAAAAAATCAACAAGTTCTTCTCATTTGTATTCGGCGGTCTCAATGGTTTACTCATTTTCATTCTTTTTTTTATTATGAATAATTTATTATGAATAATATTATGTTATTTTTATTATGAAATAATAGTAACAAGCGAATTTAATGACTTACGTTTGTCATCGTTGATTGGCATACACTCCAGATTTTCGTTTCTTCGCATGTTCGTGTACTCGATCTCTTTCTTACGACACTCTTGAACATACTTTATGGATTCAAGCCAGTTTTCCATCGCCTTGTGAATCCGTTTGCTCATCGTTGCCCCTCTCAGGTGTTCCATCTTTCATTCACAAAGAAATAGAAAATAAAGTCGATCCCATTTAGATGTAAAGTAGAGAACCAGATAAGAAATGTTTAGATTTTCATGAGAATGGACTGGAGAGTGGTTGATTTTGCATAAAAATCATTTATGGGAAATATTAGAATAGCGAATGAATGGCGAGAAATGAATGAATCGGGTAATAAAATCACCTTGGCGATGAGAGTTATAACCCGCGCGTGTTCTTGAAAGTGATCAACAATAAGACGATCGGCACGTGAGGCGCTCCCCTGCAAGCGAGGCGTCGGTATGTTGTTTACGCTGCTGACGCGTTTCCCAGGAAAGTGATCAGCCAAGGTGGCTTCGCACTTTTTTCTCTCTTTCTCGAGGAGCTTGAATTGCTCGAAGGTTTGCTCGAGCCTAAGATGAAGAACGCTCGAGGGACCACCGCGTCTGGCCGACCTGGCGCCATTGCGCATGTTTAATCTGTTGAAGAGGACAGACATCGGATTTATCGGAGGTACCGGAACTTGAACAACCGGCATGACGGAAGGGAACACCGTTCCCTGAGAATTTCCGGGTCTCATGAGTCGAGCGTTGAGCAAAACACCAGCCCCGGGGACACCGGACATCCTTTGGATCTGCTGATGTCGTTTCATTATATGGTTGAAAACGTTGTTCTCCATTGAAACTCGGGTGATTTGCTGAGCAAGATGCGCATTCCCATTGAAAGGAACGTCGCTGAAGTCGTACGGATCGATCTTGTAAGAGCACTGGGTGTTGGAACGCTTCAGAGGAGCTGGAAAATTCTGCGGCATCGCTTTAAAATTCTCAGTGTTGCTGGCAGTATAGTGCTGATACCCGTTGTGTACATGATAATTCGACTTTGTGTTCGGTTGTTCGCTCTGACGCGTCGTCGAGTTTCTCGGATAGACCCGCAGTTTCGGAGTTTGATTATGTACGTCATGGTTCTTCGATCTAGGACTCATGACTTTAAGTAGATTACTGTCGATGTGATTCTGATTGAGACCAATAGAATCGTTTTGACTGATATCGGTGAGAGGTAAGTTGAAGTCGTTCATACTGCGGTAACGATTCATAAGCGCTTTGTAATTTTGATCCATTTGCCTGTCGGTCTTAAAATTATTTTGCTGAAGATAAAGCGAATCACTGTGCATCGTACTCGTCGTCATTCTCTCGTGGATGTCCTTGTATTCTTCGTAATTTTGGATGTAATTCGTGCCTAAACAATTTTGAAGATTGCTCTCGGATGAGGAGAAATGTTGAATAGAGGAATTTCCAGTAAACACGGAGTCCGCGTTCATCTCGTTCATCGAGGAAGAGACTCTGAAATCGTGGCTATTGGCAGTCGTCGGATTGTACGAATCCGGGTTACTCAATGTTTGATTGCTGTAGTGATGATGATGATGATGCTGATTATTATGATTGTGATTATTCCCAATTCCTCGAGAAATATCCATCTCTCCGAGCGCTATTGTGTTAAAGTTAAGATCGTGGTTCGAATTTTGTACATTTTGATAATTGCCGAATATGTCCTTTGTGTAATCGTGGGTCCCGCAGTTGTCGGACCAGTTTGTCGATTGTACAGTCGTATAATTATGCCCGTTCGTCGGTTGGCCATTCGAAATTGTATAATTTCTCATGGGGATATTTCTCGAGTCATTTCCAACGCGAGGGCGTTGCTCGCCGTCCGTCAGGATTGTTCTCGGACAATTTGAGCTTGTAACATTCTCGTATATGTTTGCTTTCTCAAGCGTCTGCGCTATGCAGTCGTTAAGCGTCATGCTGTTCAGAGCGCTGTACATGTTCACGAATTCGCGATGACTCTCGTCGTGAGTGGCGCCCATGCTTGGCAGCTTGTTGTAAGGATAATAAATCTGCGACATTCCAATATCGTCCTGATAATTGCTCAATGTCGCGTTACGACCCTTAAGCATGCGGGAATTTTGTGTTTCGCTGGAACGCGGATTACCGTTGTAACGATGCGCATACGTTTCCTCCGTTATTATAGGATCGTCATCGAGAATCTTCGCCACAAGATCGTTCACCATTGAATTGTTCAGATCCTGTGCCTCCTCTTCTTCCAGTGTGGCCTTTTTTTAAAAATAAAACAGCAAATTATAAGTACATTCATATATAACAATATTAAGTAAATTGAAGACAAATATGTAGTAAGATAATAACACCCAGGTTTTACTTTTGGTATGAAAAATTGTAAATTAAATACTGCGATGAGCGATACGTTCTTCAAAAATGTATATTAAAACAAAAAGAATGCAGAGCTAACCTGATTGTTGGAGTTTCTGCCAAGCAAATCGTAATTCCATGGATCGTATTCCCCATGTCTGCTGTCAGTGGAACAACTGCTCGGGGGAGTTTCGAACATGTTGAAGCCGTTGTCAACCTGGAACAAGAGGAAAAATTAACCCTGACCATTCTGAAAATATAAATTAAGAACAATAGAAGTTTGAATTGACTGGCAGGTTTGAAAATAATTGTAATAATGGCCCTCCAAGCGTGGAAATCCAGGTAATATTAAAAATGAAAATCTTGACGTGAGTAAAAATTCGAAATAGCTTTGAAAATAGCCGATTGCGATTACGTTTTCTCGAAAATTGTTTTCGACATTTGATGAGCAGAAATTTTGAAAAAAAGGTCGAAACTCTGTCTGGGTCATCGTGTGTCGATTATTTAGAGCAGCGTGCAATACGTCATAATTGAGGGGAAGAGAATAAAAAAAGAAGAAAAAATGCAATACGGTTCGCGAATAACCATGAAACCGAGCGTTCGAGGATTGAAATACCTTTCCTCCGGCAAGAGCATTGTTGCAGAGTATTGAAGCGAAATTTTGCACCTTGGAGATAGCCATTTATTGGGGTTTACGTTCGTCGCCTGCCATTACCGTTTCCACTACACGACTCGTGTGCGCCTGTGCCTGTCCTCCTCCCACATACACCGTTCGGTCCACTCATGTACTCTCATGCACATACATATCTCATACACCACTCTCATTACAGCGCACATTTCATTACAATACGTATACGTATATCAAAAAACGTACGGACGTTAATAATCATCTTTATTCGTACGAAATACGTATATCTTCAACTCTTTCGTAGAAACCTGATGCAATAGTAATAGTAACTCAAATTTTGGGGAATTGCATATCGGGAACCACAGCCAAAAAGAACAAACCGGTCGTAAAAATACGTTTAAATGAATTCAATGTTGCCCATCCCTTCAATGTGCGATAGAACTTTTGTCGATACGGACAAATGTTGGATTTAAGGTGCTCTTTTACCTCAATTTATCGTCGTTCCGTCTGAATCCACGTTTTCTCACCAAAAACACACACACACGCAACAATCCAGCCCGCGCGGCCACGACCGTGTTACTGCGGATCTCGCCTCCCCCTCCCTCCCTCCCTCCCAATTGCCCAAAATCAGTTTGCTTCTCCTATAACTATACACTGCTGGCGCCCATTGGACGAAGCTACGAACTCACCAGAATTCCCGGAAACTCTACAAAAAGGAGTCTCGATTTTCAGAATTAGACATATCAAAGGTTTTACAATTCTCCTGAAAAAGGCGTATGGAAATTATAACGAAGGCCTTTTTATCTTTAGTCTTTAGAAGAAAAAGATATGTGTATGTATGATTTTTTTTTCCTAGTATGTATTATAGTTCACATATTTTCTCTCAAAAGGGGAGAAGACATCAAGCTGCGATCGCACCTCGCGCTGTTGTGTAAGTTCATTCTGCGACAAAATTAGCCCGTGGAATCGGAAGAAAACTTAATTTTCCTCATTGCTTTGGTATATATACTTATGTACTGTTTGAAAGTTTTTATGCATGTATATACTTATTAATAATACATATATACTGAGTAATAAAAATAAAATAAAACATATATAGTGTACAATAATGCTCTCCACTTCGGAAGCATATATCCGCTCTGTTATTTTTTTATAAATTTACAATTTCACGGGCTTGCGCGAGTATTCCTCAACTCGCGAACAATCGATTTTTTCCTTATACATTGATCGTCTTTTTTAATCGATAATAAGAATAGTAACCATATTATTATCATTATGTTGAAAGAGCAGGGGATTATTGTTATAATAATGAGGGAAAAGTACTCAACTTTTCTTTTACATTTCGGAATACATTAATAATCGAAATGACAACCGAAAGAGATATACATTATTATTGATAAAACATACCTTATTCGGATTTCCCATCGATGACACATCATCTTCTTTTCTGGATATACCAATTCTAACAGGAATTAGCGGCATATATGTTTCGATATTTCACTTTTTGTTGGACACGCGCTATAAAATATACTATATATATAATATATATGTAGAAGCTGCGGAATTATTTAGGCCAAGAAAGAAATAAAATAATTTCACTCACATTAAAAATGCTAGAGACACGATGTAGTATAGTACTCTGAACCAAACTTTTAAAGCGCGTCGTTTTGACTCCACCAATCACTCGCGCTCTTTTGTGTCGTCCATAGAAACCAATATCTCAGTATATTTTTTTCTCTCTCCCCCCGTTTTATCCCTCTCCCTCTTTTTTTCTCTTCCATCTCAAATAGCGGGGCCCGAATTTTGAAAAATTGGGCGATCGCCACAAGAAAACTTACATTGCAACTTTCCCAGCTTCATGTCCACTAGTTAAAAATATGTACATTATTTCTATTCGGTTTGGTATAATCGCAAAAAGAAAAAAGACGATCTTCTTCTTACACTTTTAAGACCCATCTCACATGAAACCCGGGGAAAAAACTTTTATCAGTCATCGCAAAATATATTTCACAAGCTCAAAGATTCGTCAATGCTTTATTTCCATCGATGCGGAAAATCGTCGAGCAAGGTTAACAAACATAAAGACGATTTAGAGGAAAAGCCCCAAAAGTCGACCTTTAGTATTTAATTTATCTTACAATTGAGCAGATCGACTATTGAAGCTTTATCCTAATGTTTTTTTACAAAAGTTTTGAACCTCTGTATTTTTCGAAGTTGACAACTAGCAAAATTCATTTCTTACATCATATTTTCGTTTTCAACTTGAGAACGAACATTTTAAAGTACGATTGGCCATGATTCCAAGAAAAAACTTTTCGATCACAGATGCGCGCACGGATGAAAAACATCGATTTATATTAAATGCAATTTTCGTCAAGGCCAACTAAACAACGATTAAAATATATAGAATATTAAACGTTAATGGCAGGTGAAAAAAAGCGATTCTAATTCACTATAACCGTCTATCTCCACTTTCAAATTCCTTCATCTCTCTATCTCTCTCGCGGGACTAAGTCCCTGGTTACAAAATAAAGCTAGATCCATGTATCGATCTCTCTCTCTGCATTTTTGCAATGCTGAACGAAAAATAGAATGGTTAACGAGAGAGAAGTTTTTCGATTTCGATATTGCAGCAACAAAAAAACAGATTGAAATGCTTCGAAGCTGCAACGAGTTCTAATATAGATTTTCACTTACACTTCTTTAAACAAGTATTTACATATTTACAAAATATTCAAGCGTCGATTAAAATTTCAGTTTACCTTTTTTTTGGAATAACTTTCTTCACCTTTCATTTGCAAATTTGTCATTTTGTACATCAAGCTTTCGAAATTTGATTAATTTGATGTCAATTATCTCGGAGTTTGCTTCAATGGAAGACTACAGAAGTGAAATTTCCTTGATATTTCTTTCGAAAAAAAGGAGAGAAAGGAAAAAATCACGAGTCAATTTATTCCGTCGCATTCCAAAGATGCAAATAATCCGGAAAATAAATATGAAAAGAAAAAAATAGGTAGAGAATGTCGAGACTCGGAAATCGTTCGACAATTGTTCGGCGAGGTTCGAACGGGAATGATGATGATTGATCACGGTGAATCGACAAAATAAGGTAGAAGAATTTATAAGCGTCCTAGCTTCATCATTGGAGCTCTTTGGATATACGGATAGGATTCACTTCCGATGGTCGTGTAGAATAAAAGATAAGCACTGGTCCCTTGATTTTTCACGTCGCTAGGTGAAACTTCACTGACGAGCTGGTCGTCATATTTGTACCATCTGAAAGATGTTTGACATAATTGTTAGCACAAGATAAACGGGTATATAATGTTCCGTTTGTGTAACTTGAGACGAATGGGTCTTATAACTGATAACCTTTATATATTTTTTAGTTCTTGAAAGAATAATTTTCTGTGTAAATAAAGCGTGAACTCTTACTTGTGTTGTCCACCGTTTCTACAGTACGCAGTGTAGTGACCTCCCGACATCGTACCGTAGTGAACGGAAACCGCGTATAACGACATCCTATGAAAATCATACTGAAGTTCGCTATCGTCATTACTCTCATCGTCGACAAGATACGTCGCAAGATTTAAATCACTCAGGGGAAAATCTACGGAGGTGTTTGACTTTTGAAGCCATCCATCGTTATCGGCGAAACGATTCAGATGTATGACGACTGTTGGCGGCAACTTGATAAAATCGAACTTTTTCGTTGCGTCACGCGGTACTTTGCAATTGTCGCACGTCCATCCTGACACTTTTTGTCCCGTTACAAATTTTTTAATGCAAACCTGCAATCGGAGAATTTCTAGATTAGCCATTCGTCTGACAGATCTAAAAGTCGAGATTACAATAATTAAAATGAAATATAAATAAATTCGCAATCTCCTGTTCTCTTTTGAGCTACAATTTGTCGAACTCACATCCAGCGTGCAGCGATTCGTATTTGGTAACGACAAGGTGAGACTATTGAATGTCTCGTAGGTGATGCTACTGTGATCACAGATGTTGCAGATTATACTGGACTTCAATTGGCCCATAAATAACTCGGAAATAATCGATTCACCATTGTTAAGAGATTTGAACCATTGCTTCTTTGCGATGCTTATTCTACCCAGGTAATAGTCGACCGCCTAATGAAGAACAACATTTTTCTTGATTAAAAATCATTTAAGATAATACGAGTGCACACTCTTAACAAACTTTATGACGATTCATCACCTTCTTTAAATCGTTATGCAACCAATCGAGTAGAAAAACAAGAAATTCGTGAGAGTCTTGTTGTTCGTTGCAATCGAATTGTAGCCTATACTGTCCAATTACAACCTGCCAAGTAAAATAATAAATGAATAAATAAAGTGAGCGAATAATTAAATATTTCTTTAAATTGGATGAATATTATTACCTTCAAGTCACGTGGCGAAATACTCTTGTACTGTCCTCTCCAGAGTGCTTTGATCACGTTAGCAACTTCGTCAGCGACTTGACCCTGTTTGCAAATGTTTAAGCTTTTGTTAAGATCGTCCAAATACGCATCCTCATTAAAATATTTAGCCAGCCGTATGTTGTTGCTCAAGCACTGGATTATGCTGTTCATGTAACAGGAATTTCCCAAATTTTTCAATCCTGTTATACCGGGACGCTGCAAGGAATAACGAAAAATTCAAATTAAAATCATGCACAATAAATAATGTTTCGTCGTCAAATTTTCTAATGTCAACTTGTATTATTTACTTTTCCGGCATTTTACCTTTTTGAAATAGGTCACGATATAATGATTTTTCAATTTTCCCCGTAGATAAACCATGCTTGCATCTATATTTTCAAACCCGTTAATTAAATCATTTACATGCGGTACTCAATCAACATTTATTTAAAGCTCTTATCCGATGTATTATATGTATTTCTCGAAGCCTCAAAACCTTGTGTCATTATATTTTCACTTTTTGATCGCAGGTCGCTTATTTTTCGTTATTTATTCATTTTATTCAGTTTCTTTTCAATGTTCATTGCTCGAGGCACGAAATAACACTGATTATTTATCAGAGAGAGAGAGAGAGAGAGAGAGAGAGAGCACAGAGAGCGAAGTTTCAAGTTTAAATAGTCGAATCGTACAATCCTGTCAGCCAGAGTCATGGAATTTATCATATTTCACGTCTAGGGCGTTAGATCCCCCGGTAACATTTTTTTGTGATCTCGAAAGAGATGTGAAATTGGAAAACACGATGAGTCTCGAAGATGTCTCGAAAACATTCGAACAGCGAAATATCGTCGACCGATGTGAGAGCGGGTGCACGCGATTTCGTTTCGACACTCCGAAGACAAAAGAAACAGATCTGTTTAGACATTCAGTCCCTCGGGGAACCACATGCTTTTCCGTTACACTCGCAAGAAGTCCTCACTCGTAACGAATTGGATTTGGAAGACCCGAAAGTACCCTCGTGTTCGCTCATACACGTGCCCATTCTTCTAATAATAAAACCACCGCGGAGTCAATCTCTTCCAAGACCTTTCTCTATTTTTTTTTCTTTCACATTCTTTTTGCATCCTCGCATCTATTATTCCTCATTTTCTTTTCAAAATACATCGGCTAAACTTCATTCTTCAATACCTCTCATCGCTATACGCTTTACGAATTCGAATCTATTCCACATTATTCACTTTTATCTATATTTATTATTATCAGATGCATTTTTATAAAAAGTAGTGTCTTTTTATTGGACTGCTTGAACTTTATCCGCTCCGTTCATTGGACAAACGCCAAGAGAATCCCGTAGCCGGAAAAAGGTTTATAATAAAAAAATGTACGGTCAGTGGAAAACTTTGCCGAATATGAGGTTGTCAAATTTAATAATCTTCATTAGACGTTGTTATCCCGTTATTATAAGATAAGTACAACAGGCAGTGAATTCAACATTCGGATTGGTTCACCGGATCCCTTCCAGCATTGTTCCCTTATCATGTACACATTATCAGCTGTATTATACACACGTATGTACATTTTTCACGAACGGAATGCTTCATCGTTATTATAATTTTAACCGCAATATCGACAAATGTCCATTTAGAAAATCTCTCTTCATAGAGTCTGAGATAATGATTATTTATTTATTTATCAAGGTAGCCTTCTTACTCACTGGGTTACTGTGATGAACTACACTGAGAATTTGTATCTGTACCATATTAACTTCAGATACTTCGCGATGAAATTATTTTTCCTTTCGCTATCCTTTTTCCTATCTTATTATCGCGCTTCCTTAAATAGAAACGATTTTCCAATCAGCATTGTTGGCTTCAATTTCGTTTACCGAAACGTAACTTTTAAGAATCGCGAGTGCTGCGAAAGCTCTGAGCCAACTGACACGTGATAACAAAATTTATCTTACGTTCAACGTAACGGCACGTGATAACGAGGAATCACGGTGTAGACGAATTGTGCTGATATTTGATAATGTTTGAATTCTTACGGACCGTGCATAATTCAATTTAAAAGGTGTGCTGATCCCCTCTTCTCTCTCTCTCTCTCTCTTTGTCCTTTACTTAGCAAATACATTAAGAAGGAGAAAATTAAAAATTTCCATCTTTTTATACATTGAGCCAATTGCGATAACAAGAGCAACATAAAAAGTCAACAATTCGTCCCATTGCACGATAAATAATAAAAAATCTTTCAAACCTATTTTTCAAAAGTCGAAGAAATTCGATGAATTTTTTAATATATGTATCTGGTTTGTTGATTAATTTTAATTCTGATAAAATCCAATTTTCAGATGTTGTCCCGGTTCAATGAACGTCCCACGTATTGAATAAAGAAAAAAAAACAATATATTTATAGAAGTGGAAACAAAGAAAAAGGAAGGTAAAAAGGGGGAAATTCGATCAATATAACAAAACGTGACTGAACTCTAATCCCTCTAATAAAGTTAAAGTTTTCCTGCGTAACAAGTATATAACGAGCTTCCGCGTTGATACGTCGTTCAAAGTGTTGTCTATGCAACATTACAACATACATGCGAGGCGATTGTCATAAATTAAGGATGAAGGTCGATTCATCGGCTAATTTCGCTGAGAAAACAACGTTAAACAAAAGCTTAGCCAAATTTTTTTATCAGCGACCCAATGTCGGGTTCAATCTCAACAATGTTCCCGTATCTACATACATGTATGTATTTGAGGAACAGACTTTACGCCACTTGTGCTTAACTTGCGGATTGCTTGTATTAAAATTATACCCCAAGGTAAAATGATGAAAATTCAAACCTTTTGACGTGATATTGATAAAAAAATTTCAGATCATGCTCGGACGAAAGAAAAAAATGTCACCGATGATTTTTCTTTTTTTTTTTCACCATTAGAAAAATCATCACTCCTGCGAACCTCAAATATTTCTATAAATGTCGAATTCATGCAACAATGATTCCATCAGAAAATTTGAATTCTGTGATAATGAACCCTTAATCAAAACACAAATAAGTTTGAACTCACTGTGTCCCGAAAAATTGGTTCCAGCCGTTGTTCTCGATCCTTCGACGCAAGTTTTGAATTCACGCCGTTTGTCGCTTTATTAGATACTTGCTCCAAGGTCGCACGAGGTTTTGACGATCTATCGATGACAGGAATTTTACCATCGTCCAGCTGTTAAAAAAATAGGTTACTTTTAATCGTTAAATTCCAAATATAAAATATACGCTCGTCTCTATAGAAAGAATTTGAACCTAATTCTACTTTTATCATTGAACAGCAACTTGAAATTCTTATGTATGTATCGAACAAAAATGTAAATTATTTTATACTTTATCCAGTCTATCGTATTATCTGAATGAAATATCGAAAAAAACGTATCGATATCAGGAAATACAAAAATGAAAGCAATATTTACTTTGATGTTTAGTTTGAGCTTCTTTACCTGCCGGACAATATTTGGACTGGAATGCGATCGTTTGAGACCCGTATTAGCTGAGGAACCGTCAGACCTCAATGGCTCTTTTGTAACGCTATTTTCATTTATCTTGTAAGAATTCATTTTTTCTTTTTCCTTGTTCATAATTTTCCTGAAAAAAACAAAGAAAGACAAAAACTACTCGTATCTAAAAACAGAAAAAGCATTTCAATAATGCAATAATGAAGAAATTCTCATAAGTACTCTTTGAGAGTTTTTCTTTTGATGGAAATGCTTTTGAGTCGTTGCTCATAACTTCCGATGCTCAAATCGAGCTGGCATATTTTATTTTTGTCTGGTGGATTCAAAGGTACGTTTTTCATCGACTCGTTCGCCAAGGCCTCTTTTACTTGATCTTTTAGTTTTCTCTGCACATTTCAATTCATCGAAAAAAAATGTTAATTCATTAATCAATTGTAAGTGGTTAATGGAAATATCATAGAGTATCAATATTCAAGATAAAATAATTGTTTTTTTTTTTCATTCTTACCAAGTTGTTTACATCGGCATTAAGCGTATTTAAACATGCCTTTACGTGGTCTCTGTTCAATTTTTCATTTACGGTTCTATTGTCGTTCTCATCTTGTTGATAGATTTCCGACTCGATCCATAAAATTTTATTCTCCGATTGCTCCAAATTTTTCAGCAAATCGTTTAGTTGGCTCTTCAACGTTAAAAGTTTACCAGCCAGTGACGAAGTTTTCGCCGGTTTCGAACTCCTATCCACTTTGGGCTTAGGTTTTAAATTGTTCAATATTGAATCGTTCGCCAATTTCGAAGACTCGAAAATCGGCTCATCCTCATCTATACTCATATCCTCTGTTGGAACTTTTTCCGTTTTTCCACGGTTACTGTACTTGGATATTTCGGACATTTTTTTAATCACTAATTTATACGGTTCTTTTATTTCCATTACATTGTTAATGTCATTTCTACTGGAAACTTTTGTATAAGCATTACCGTTGCTATTCATTATTGGCTCATTCATTATCGACGGGGATAAATCCTTAGTCGTTATTTTGGTGATAACATCGTCAGCTCGATGATTATCCATTCTCTTGTTAGATTCACTCTCCCCAAGTGGCTTTATTCGCAATTGATTAAATAGATTCGAAGTGTCGTCGGAATTAAGCCATTCGGGATACTTTACTTCGTCCAAAAACTCATCCACCTCATCGTTCGTTATTTCAGGAGGTCTCACTTTCGGATTTGTCACCGAACTGGGATAACGATTTAACCAATCGACATAACCTCCGTCGAGAATCGTTATCTTGGTAGGTTGAGCACCCAAGTCCCAGTTTTCCAATATATTTTTTAATATTCGCAATTTATTTTCAGGAAAAAATGTCATCGCCGTTGTAGTCCAGTCAAGAAGCACAATCAGTTTTATCCACCGAGAATCTCGCTTTCGAAACAATTCGCCTGCCTCTGAATCATCGGTAAAAAGTTTTTGTAATGTGTGTGCCAAAATCCTACACAAAATAGGACAAAAATTAATTATATGCAAATATATACTTATTAAAATACACATAGAGATATAATTTATCTAATTATTTAATAAATACCCTTGACAAACTTTATCGGGTGGAATATTTATGCATCGATTTGTTTTTATTCTTGATTCCATGTAATCCTCTCTAGATCTAACATCAATTATCAGTATTCTTGATGGATCTTTCAAAATGTCAAATAATTGAAGGCAAGTCGTGAACTCTTCTAATTCCTTGGCAAGTGGCTCATCCGTCGGTGTTTCAGGAAGATTCAAAATTCCATCTGTTGGCAAATTTTTATCCTTTCGATCCGCCTTCTGTTCAATTTCTGATTTTATCTGTGGAGGAACCAAGCTCTCTTTCACTTTTGCCTCCACATCTGCAAAGAGCGCCCTGACTTCGTGCTCCTGATTCAACAGAATAATGACAGTTGCATTTGCATAGTTTTAATTATAACAAAATTAATGATAACACTTACCTTATCAATAGAAAAGGTCTCGTTGTAATAAGCAGGATCATCTTTGTAAGGTCTTGTACTTTTTATCCATTCTGCCGTGTTCAACCATCTCTTCAAAAAAATAAAAGCTTTCTTGTAATTCCCTTCTCTCAAAGCCAATTCGCTTTCTTCTCTCATAAGGGGTAATCTCCTTCCTACTTGCCGAGGCACCTTGTGTTTAAAATCTATAGTAGATTGTTTCAATAGATCATTCATATCTGGAATAATTAACAAATAACATATTTAAAATCTATTCTTATAAGATTCCCTCCTGTGTTTCCTGCAAAAGGCTAGAAGTACTATTTCTTCTATTTACTTTTTTATGTCAATTTTATAATTCAGAAATGCAATTAAATAAACAAATATATGTATGTAAAGATAACAAAGCTGTGACCTTGGGAGAAACCATTAGCTCGCGGTAATCGAGTTAACACGAGGAAAGATCATTTTTCGGATTCATAATTATAGGTACGTGTGTGTGTCTTTTTTTGTGAGGATTTTATCCATTTGTTAAAAGAACAATATTTGTTAATCTTCAAAATACATAGCCATTTTCACCGTGAATTAACACCGATGCGTACTTGCTTTACAAATTTTCGATGTTGCCGAAAGTCCTATTTTCAACGCGTTATCCAATTAATATTTGTATTACCGATCTTTCCGTAGTAGGGATCTGGATCGCCGCGTTAATCCTCGTATGTATGATTTTTAACCAAATAACAATTGTACAATCTATACACTTCTAAATTGCATTACGAATTACGATATCGCGGAAAAAAATCAACTGTGTGTGCTATGAAACTGCAAGGTTATGTTGAGTCTCGAGCAACGATGTCGAAGACGTCAAAAAAGAGCTCTCAGTATACGCATACGCGAAATACAGATATGTATTTATGTATGCATATAAGACCGCGCGTGTATGCATTTACATCATGCATATATATACTTTAGCAATTTTTGTGCTGCACCTGATGTGAATGCGGTTTTTTAAAAATTCAATGTAAATTTGTCTATTTCATTAAAATCATCGATTGTGAGCCGTTGTCATATGATTGTAATGTATTTGCAAACGTTTGTAAGATTTTTTTCTTCATTCACAGATATAGAAAGCAGATATGTCTTCGCGATTCGGCCGTAATAAATTAATACTGAAAAAAAACTCAAAAAAGTTGACCGGCGAATTAGTCCCTTTTTGTATAAATTCGCATACGCTGATAAATATTTATGAAAACTGATTTATGAGAAAATTGATATTTTACAAGAAAACATATGATAGAAGGCGTATCCATGGATTGGACACCGGCAAAAATACCAGTCTGTATTTTGAGTACGCATATATGAATTCATTGGTGCATGGTACATACACATCGTGAGATACGGCAGCATCTTGACGCTAAAACTAATGAAAAAAGCGTTGTATTATACAATGTGCATGACACGGAGTGGAATATGATTTTCTTTTCATCGATACATTTTGGGACGTAAAATTGGAAGAAGAGGGTTTTATGAGCGCCCTTAAACCACCTTGTTTACAGGAAAACAGCGTATATAATAGTGTGAGAACGAGCTCCAGAGGTTGATCACATTGGAATGAACCTGATGGTTATAACACCTCCTCGACGAAAAACTTGTCCTTAAAATGGTATGAGGATTGTAAGCGAAAAGGGTATTCCTCGTGCATGACTCCGTGAGACTGCACAGAGGGAATCGTCTGATTGAGATCGCTAACGGAACGGCAAATTTTGGTAATGTCTCGAAATGCCCTTTAGATTGACTGTCGCAAAAATTTTTCAATACGGAAGCCGTTAATAAAAAGAAAATATGCGCTGTTTATTGATACGAAATTTTAGCTCGTTTTCTATTTGAAAAAATTTATTTATCGTACACATGTATAAATTTCGTTATATATTTGCACATAGAATTAGGAAAACATGAACTTGGATAACCTTGGTGGATCGAAATTTTTATTTTTATCCTGTTTACATTCTACTGCTTGTGAATCATAAAATAAGATTAAAAAAAAAAATAACGTATTGGTACAAAGTTTTGAAACGTTCTCTGTTTTTGTATGTACCGAATGAAAAAAATTATTCGACAATAGTTTTTACACAGTATTCAATACATACACAAAGTAGACAGCTTATGTCATAGATTTTCTTTATATATACGAAGCGTTAATTATGTATAATTGTACAACAGGTCTCGCCAACTTAAAACGTTGCGAGACCGTTAAATTGGAGCGCGTTTACGCCTCTGTTCGAATTCGTTTGAATTAATCAATCAGATGCAGTTCAGGTCGCAAATGCTCGATAATTTTCATTGAAACTGCTTAAACAGACGGAATGGTATATTTCCCAGTACAACAAACCAACTCCGATATTCAATTATAATAAATTGTTATTTAGTGTGTGTGACTTATGTAGGTGACCAGCACTTGCTTAACGTCACTAGAGAGTAGCGATGGTGAATTCGATGTCAATTAGCTCATCGGTATTTTCCAAATATCCCACAAAGTTATGATGTAACGTTTTTAAAAATCAAATACTTTCGATCGTCGCGAAAATTTCGACAAACCGCGAATTTTTCTTTTCAGATTGATTCTCGAGATGTCATAATCTAGGATACACACTTGTTTATAGAATTGAGAAGTACCTGAACCGAGACGATCCGATCAGGATTCATTATTAGTGTAAAAATTATTTTACTAAGCAGTTGCGATTTACGGCTTGTGCGAAACTTATAGTTGCTTGGAACCTTCGGCCTTTTTCGATTGCGGAGGAACACTGGATGCTATGGGAGGGGTCGGCACTTGCTCACTATTTTTTTCCATGACCGAAGGTACTTCTCGGGTGTTGATCGTGGTGGAAGACGACGACGACGACGCGATAGCCTTTTTGGCCATTTTCGTTTCTTCATCAAATTCTTCCTTCTCGAATTTCGGTTCTTTCGTAATCGGAGTCGCCGGTACTGTCGAAATAACTGCTGGGCTCTCCAACTCGTTATCCTCCTTTGCACTTTTGCTCTCCTTCTTTAGAGCCTTCTGAATCTGATCCTCTACTTCTAAA
Organism: Cremastinae sp. B BG-2022a; assembly: GCA_030522605.1. Taxonomy (NCBI): domain Eukaryota; kingdom Metazoa; phylum Arthropoda; class Insecta; order Hymenoptera; family Ichneumonidae; species Cremastinae sp. B BG-2022a. Next base: position 21,471 of record JAPYYX010000530.1, on the reverse strand, counting down.
ACTTCCTCTTTGTCCATGAGGTCTATCAATTCATTAACTTGCTTCTTGCTGAGCTTTACATCCTCTTTGCCGATCAGTTCAACAACCTAAAAAAAACGATTAAACCGCATTGATTAGATGAATAAATGAATGCATGTACATTTTATTGTTAAAAAATAATGTGAAAAGTAATTCGCAACGCACCTTTAAAACATCCTCTATTTTTATTGCACCGTCTCTGTCAACGTCGATTTTGCCTAGAATCTCGGAAATCCGTTTTAACCGAAAGTCGTCCGGTACACTCTGAATCTGCTTTATAGCAGCGATGAGTTCGTCTATCCGTACCAGCTCCGCGACGGCTTTTGAATCTGGTTGTTCGGCAGCAGCGAGAGCATCGATCTTCTTCTTGACTTGTTTCTCGGATTGTTCAAGTTCCGCGAGAACTGCGTCCATTTTTCCAATCATCTTGTTGACCTTATTGAAGAGACGTTTGGCGCCCTTTGTCACTTTGAGATCCTTGATGTCCGCTTGACCCTTCGCTTCTGCCTTCATCTGATCGAGTTCCTGAATATCCTCTTGGTATTCCGCCATCTCTTCCTTGAGTTCTTTCAATTCTTCTTTTTCGACAGCCATTTGCTTATCCTAAAACAATTTATTGTTTTCGAATTAAAATAATAAAAAAAAAAATTAACAAATCTTTTAATAATTAAAAAAGAAAAGTGAAGGTAAAAATACTTGAAAAAAATACCCTCAGGAGAGTCTCACCTTTCCAATCGAATCGAGGGCTTGCTCAAGAACTTTTACATCGGTAGTTGTAATTTCATCCGTCTTCTGGGCGGACGCAAGTATCGTTGGCTCTGGTTGAATCTCTTCCTTCTGCTCTTGTCTCTCTTCCTCGATTTTACGTTCCTCAAGCTTGATGATTTCTATGTTAGTTCTGTGATCAACTTTGCCTTCCTTTTCACCAATCGCTCCTTTTGTGCGAGCGAGGACGTCGTCGGGCAGAGCCGAAATCGTAGCTTTGAGCTTATCAGACATCGGCATCGTGTCTGGAACCATCAACGCTCGAGAAAGCAGCAGCAAGGACGGCGGCACTCTCTTGTTTATGCTCAAATCTAACCACTGAGCGAGTTGTTCCCTCAAACGATTTTCCGGCATTCCGTAAGCACGCATTCCCCGAGCTCGGCAGGCTTGCTGCAGTTCAGCCCTCGTGAGCGTATTCACTCCTTCTTTGTCAATTAGCTGTAACGAGAAAATATCATTTCGCTCAATTCCTCATTTTATTAAGTAGGTTCGAGTGTGTCGATAATTACTCTGTCATCAGCGACAAGACTTCTCAGTCTCATCCGTAATAAAAATCGCAGGAAGTTAGTAGTACCCAGCGTCTGAACGTCAAGCACGCGGCACAACGCAATAAGCTGCGGACGCGACAGAGAATCCAGAGTTATTTCGTCCTCAAATAGTTTACTGAACTTCATTATTTCTTCATTAGAGGGAACCTCTCCGGTTGATCGAAGTTTGTAAAAAAAATCGGAAAATTCTTTTGCCTTCAGCGACCTGTGATCGGATGACTGCACCGCCATCTCGTCTAAAGTTTTTTGAAGAAATTTCGCCATTTCGATTTTTACCTAAAGTTGAAAATCACTAGAGAATGTTCTTTTAACGTGTCGAGATTTTATTCACAACAATTTTATGCTTGTTTTTAAAATACCTTCAAAGCCTGTTTAAGTTTGTCTTCTTTATCTGTAGCAGTTTGAAAAGTAGACGGCAGCATGCCTGGAAAAAACTTTATCACTACCGGCAGTAAAAATTCCATGAAGGGAACGATGATAAAAACCGAGAACGGTATTAGCCTGAACATGTCGCCTGTCGTTTTGATCAACTGAAAAAAAAAAAGTTATTGCTTTTTACAAAATAACCCAAAAACAAATTCTTTCGTCTATTACAATCACCAAAGTCATACCAGTCTGTGTTCTCTTCTGCTTAATTCCTTCCCTTTAATTATTCTCCAAATTAATTTAGCAGATATTTTCATATCTAGACCAAGAAGTCGAAATCCATGGTAGTAATGCAGCAATTCTGCCTTCACTTTTTGCCATACAGTTCGTTTTTTTGCAAGTGCTTTTTCTGGTGATTCTTCTACAGCTTTGCTCATCTCCTTCTGTTGTTCCTCTTCCTTGATACTTTTAATTGTCTCTTCAACTTTTGAAGATGGTTCTTGACCTCTCCATGTTGGGTCAAAGTGAAATTTTCGTACTGGCAGATAAACATTTGTGGGACCAATATCGTAAAAAACAACTCGTCTGTTCCTTGACAATGTTCTATTCTCTGTTTTCTTTTTGTAATAAGGAATGAGTATGCCCAACTGACTGCTATCAGTATACAAACACGTTTGATGAGAATAACCTTGAATAGAAAAACAAAAAATTGTCAATATTTACTTTTCATATTTCAGACGTTTATACATCAACAAATGTTTACAATTTTTCGCTTTTCTTTTAATTCCATAAGTAATGAAGAAACGAACAGCTAATAACGTTTATGAAACATTATATCAGGATCTTAAAATGGCTCACAATGACATTAAAATGCATGATCATAAATTTCAATAAAATGTTGTTAAAAAAGTAAGTTTTCATCCATCGAAGCGTAACGAGTTGTCAAACGAAACTAAAAGCATGTTGATTAGAATTTTAACCTTATAACATTATTATTAGGAATGGATCAGTGAAGTTGGGAGAAATATGTTAATTAACTCGAATTTTCGTTAAATTATACGTGCACGCAAGAATTAATAGTCACGGGTCATACCGATACATTTTTTTTAATGTTACATAAACATATGATGTGATAAAATTGAGAGCACGCATCACCGATGCAGCCGTCCATTATTTTGTTAAATGTATTTTAATCTACTTTTTACTCTGATGCTACAAATTGACAGGTTATAAGGATTTCCCCATAAAAATGTACGTACGTCGAATTATATTGCTATTTGTAGCAACAATAGCTTTGGTGTACAACAAAGGATTCATCTTGATTATTTATTCTGATTTTCCGCGTGTTCCGCTCGTAGTATTCTTTTCCAAACAGCGTAGCCGCAAAACGCAGCCATCACACGAATTTTCCATCTGCCCTGAAATTGCCGAATATAATAATATAAGCAGCTGCTGGGGGGGAGATGACTCCATGTGTACCAATATTTTTGCAGTAAAAAAATAAAATGTACGAGTATCGTGCGTTTTGAATAAAAATGCAAAAAAAAAAGGAAATCTTGGGGTGATAATGGAGGGACTCAAAATTCAGGAGGATGGAAAATAATTTTAATTATTATGAAAAAATGTGTACAGTTTGTGTGGACGGAAAAAAACTAGTTTGAGCGGACAATATCACAGAGGTACAACTAGTTCTCGATGATTTTCCCTAGTACGACGCATACGCATGGGAGACAAAACACAAAGCAGGAGGAGAATGTTTGCTAAACAACAGTTCGTTGTTTACTTCCGTAAATTGTACATGTACTCGTGTTCTTGTGCGATCGGTGACGAAACAACATTGATCCTTGTGAGCTTTCGTGCATACGACGATGGAAGAAGTTATTAGGAGTGAGTGATGAGAGCAGAGGTTGGAAATTTTTCAAAAACTCCCTCGAAAAATAAAAACAAAGAAATAAGGCAAACAAAGAGCGAGCGCATTCGATCGGACAAAAGTTTCACCCGAATTCCCATGACGTGAGGAGTCGCGCGCGGTGGTGGTGCGCCGGGTTTTCTGATTGGCTGAGATACATATCCGATTGATCGTTTCACGTTCGTTCATGTGACCTTTTCCCTATTTATGCAAACCTCCTCAGTGGTGGGGGGCTCGCTAGAGCCAGAGTGGGGCGGGAGTCGGGGGACATAGATATTTCTGAGCGATCTCGTGGCAGGCAAAAGGCAAAACAACAACAACAGACGTTTCGCGTTTCCTCGTGTGCGGATCCACGGTCGTTTCGAGACGTTTTTTTTCCCATGCTGGATAAGGGATTCAACAAGCGAGGTGTGTCCTCGCCTCTCTCGTACACAAATAATGATCTTGAAACATCATCGTGAACGTTGCGAAACGTTGAGAAATTTCGAGTGTATTTAACATCGCGGTGCTCCCTGGCACAGAAGAAAACGTTTCACGGGTAACAGAGGAGCATTGAAATTTTGCTGACGAAAGTCATGCTCACTCTTGGGGGGCAAATTGTAAATGCTCAAGGGTCGTGATGTGCTTCGATGATAAGGTCGACCGTACTCTTCTTCTTCTTCTTCTATATATACACAAACAATGAATATACACATGGAATAAGGAAAAAATAGGCATATAAGTACGACGACTTGCACGCGCCGATAATTACGGCTAGACGTTTCTTCGAGCAGCAGAGTTTTCGCTCTGCTCGAGATTAACCTTTGCGTTCCTCTCTTTCGTCTCTTGCTTGCTCCGTTGTTCTTTCATCCGCAACATTTACGTCGGTGCGTCGGTGTACGCTTTGGACGAGTTTGCACTGTCATTCGGACGATACGGGCGAATCGAGAAATCGAGTTTTCACGTGTAGCAGAGAGAGACAGCGGGATTGTTTGTATTGTCATTCCGTCGCACACGTGCTCTTTCTCTGCCTCCTTTTGTTACTTCGTTCCTGCTGCTCGAGGCGGCCATCACCGCCACCTTCCTTTCCATCTCCTCGTTTGTTATCATTACCAAATAAATACATACTTTCTGTTTATCAACAGCGCAATTCTGTCAAATTTTTCGGATAACAGCTAAAAAATACGACGAATGACATAATTCTGTCGAAAATTCGGTCACGCATGGACGATATTCCTTTTCTTTTTTAAACGTTGTCTCAACGTGCTGTAAAATAATAACATCGAGTGTGCCTCCTTTGTATACACAGAGTGCAGGAAGGACAAAGTTAATTAAAAAATCAACGAATACATCTTGGATAAGAAGAATTTCCAAGAAATTTATTGGTCAAATTTGAAATTAATTTTAACGCTGGACAATGGGAGATACAAATTATTCCGAGTATCTGCTTGATCCTGGGAGCAACGAGATGGAAAGCATAGTAAAGCAGGAGCCAATTCAAGACATGGGACCATCTTCGGTCTCCGTTCCTATTCCGTGCGGCCATAGAGGAGCAAGAGGCGTTTATGACCAATTTTCACCATCCCCTCTGGCGGTGACTACACCCTGGGGTGTCAGGCCTGAACAGCCGGATTCTCCTTCTAAGATGGAATCTGAACAATTTGGGATATCCTTCAAAATGGATGACGATGACATTTTTCAAGTTGACAAGGCTGATCTCATTCAGGGACCGACTCTTGCAGAGCTCAACGCCAACGAAGATACTTTTCTCGGAGATCTTAACTTTGATGATTTACTGCTACCGGAAGAAAGAGTTCAGCCTCTGCGAGTTGAATCTGAAACTGTCCCCACAGGAGGCTCTCTCTTCAGTAACATGACTTTGGGATTTGCTCCAAGTAGTTTTCCGCAAGCCAATCTCACCTATCGCAACCCTGCACCTTTCACCGTTAATTCTAGCCTGGGCATTATAAACGGAGGCTTGAGCCTCATGGATAATTTGGAAACTGTTAGTCCACCGGCTTATCCTAGTCCAGGCATGAGTAATCTAGCAGGTACGTTTAACAGATCCATTATAATGCAACATAAATTGTTAAATAATTTTCATTTTTCTCAATTTGGACTGAACTAGAAATTGTAATTTCATCCGTCGTTACCTTGATAAAAATGAAGTTGTTTTCATTGCGAATAATAATGTGAATAAATATTTTCGATTAAAGAAGCAATGATAGTCATCCATATTGAATAATTTGCATTAAAGGTAGTTCAACCGCGAGTTCATCGACGTCTCCTCATCCGGTGATACGACAGGGAGGTCAATCAACCCTTCACGAATTATTGATGAGAAAAGGCGAGAACCCACCAACAAGTCCGACATACAATCCGGATGATCAAACAGCAATGGACACATCACACTCAAAATTAAAAGTTTCCCGACTCTCGATGTCAGCACCTACGCAATCGATGGGAACCGATCTGTTCTGGTCGCACAGAGAGCCACGCAAACATTTGACGAGTACCGGAAGTCTCGGCCCCGTCGAGGCCGGCTCGACGAGTAGCCTGAGCACAGGTGGTGCACTCAGCCCAGATCCTCTTGGCCATATCGATCAATTCAGTCATGACGAGGGTTACGAGGATAGCGATGACGATAGTGACCATTATGACGATTTCAGTAGCGACAATGGTAATTCTTAGTGGCCAAATTTTTTTCATTTTCCGTTTTTTCATCAGTCTAGTATTTTCTGAAAATTCCGTTAATCTTGATGATGATGATGATATTGCTGAAGAACAAAAAATTTCGCTTTGATTGTACAGAAAGCGGCGGGAGCGACGGCGAGGATCAAAGCAGTATTAAAGTAAGCGGTGATGCGCAGCGCGAGAGGCACAGCAAGAAGGAGAAGTATTTCTGGCAGTACAACGTTCAGGCAAAGGGACCGAAGGGTCAGAGATTGGTCGCACGTGCACGACTGGAAGATCCTCACGTTTTAAACGAAGCGACTGACCCCGTGTTCAGTCCGCATTGCGCGCTCCGAGGTATAAAGCACAGTGGAAAAGCACGAAAAGGCGACGGCAATGACCTCACTCCGAATCCCAGAAAATTGTTCAGCATTGGACGAGAGCTTGATAAACTCTCGAGCGTCATAAACGACATGACTCCGGTCTCTGAATTACCTTTTCCCGCTAGACCGAAGACACGCAAAGAAAAAAATAAATTAGCCTCAAGAGCCTGTAGGCTCAAGAAAAAAGCACAACATGAAGCGAACAAGATCAAACTTCACGGCCTCGAACAGGAACACAGTTGAGTACCACTCGTCGAAACATTTTTCGTAATCCTAATGTTCATAATATATATTTATTTAAAAAAAAAACAAAAAAAAAACGAGTGTAAATAAATGATTTTCAGGACGTCTTATACATGGCATAGCCCAGATCAAGCAAACTCTGGCAAACAAATTGACCGAACCAAATCCGGAGAATCAGGAGGAATTAACGCGTCAATTAGACAAGCTGTGTAAATCGGCAACGAGTGAGTAAAATTCATTTTCTCTCTTGAGACGACATGAGATTTCTATAAACGCAACTCTGCGTATAATTCTTGAAACGCGAAACATTTTGTTTTTTTTTTCAGAGGTGCGAATAGCGAATCATTCAACGGATTTTGTGAACAAAGTTCTCGACAAGATTAAAGCCGGTGTAGCTGATGGTGGTATCGACGACTTTTAGTACAGAGTAAACGTCGCTTACAATTTTTATTTTAATAAGTGTACAGAGAGTGAAAGACAAAACTGTGCGTTGCTACCACGACAGCTGTATTTTTATGATCACGAGAAACTGTTTGGAAAGTTACTGTTAATTTATAAATTTCTATTAATAACGAGTAGCGTATAGTGTGCTACGCTGCGAACGGATCTATACTTGAGAGATGAAAAACAAAGGCACTGTTGCTCTGCACTCCGGGTAATATGAAAAATTGAAAACCGGTCTAATGTATATTGAAGATAAGCTAACATCAAAACGAAATGAAAAAGAATTCCAATAAAGATAAGGACATGTAAAATAAGGAAAAATTTCTCTCGAGTATGGAGTAGTTAGCTGACTTGGTCTACCTCAGAATGAAACGCTATACCTGCATAAAAAGTTTAAACAAGAAAATTTATTATCGATTTATATTATAAAAAATATCTAAATGGATAAAAAATATTTAAAGATTCTGAAAAAAAAAGAAAAAAAAATATTTTACTGTAGGCATATATATGGACATAGCTCTGGAAGCTACGCCGAATTCAAAAGTAAATATATATAACGCGTTTGATTTTAAAATATATTTTATTAATATATTCCATAAATATATATATATACTGGTATGTATAATCAAATGAAACGAAAAATTTTGAGATGTTATAATTTTCACAATGAGGTCATTGAAATTTGTATTACTCGTAATTGCACAGAATCTGTTATTTTTTTCGATTCTGAATTTATGGAGAAGATAATTTCTTTTTTTTTTTCTTTTTTATTGTGTGACGGAGGTAAAAAAGCGTCGGCTTATTAACAATGATAATTAAGTGATATTTTTTTAAGCCAGTTTCGGCAAATGATTTCCAAATATGATCTATCGATGTGCCAGATAAATTTTTATACGTTGATGATAAGATTTTTCATACACATAGCTGAGCTATTACAGAACAGGGCGCGTTTAACGCGGTTCTTAGTATCTTTATAACCCAACGCGAAAATTAATCGAAAAGAAGCAAAGCTGAGAGGCAACGTACAATTCATGTGTCAAATTGACGAAATTTTGGTACAAAGAACGATTGCCGTCCTCAATCCGACAAATGTACAGAGATATATCGAAGATTTCGAGTTACAAAGATTGCTACAACACAATTTATCTTTCCACGCTATGCGTTAGATACTCGAAAATTCAACAAAACATTGTGTCCCTCTCGATAACAAAACACGATTATACTTATATTGTTATTTTATTTTATCGAAACGAAACCAACGCAGGTACAAAGGTTTAGGTCTTCTTTTAATCGTTTAAGAGTATGTAAATACGTGTTTATTTGTTGTTTTTATTGAAATATACGTGAGGCCTCATTCTTACCATTTGGTTATTTTAATGGTTTTTTTTTCTTTTTTACTCTTAAGCACGTTCTGTATATCTCAAAGGGAGATGAAACGATGCGTCGAATCGTCACAAAGCCGAAGCCTTTTTCGCGAGTGGACGAATGAAAAAGTATTCGAGAAATGAAGAAAATAAAAATTCTTGCGAGGGGGTAATATTGTATTTTCTTCACATATTATATTCATATTAAACTTTCTATTACTCATACGCGTATAAATAAATTATACATTGTCTGTACAAGGTTACTATGTATAATAAAATCGTGAGAAATTTCAATGTTCAAATACTTATATAAGTAGCAGGGAGAGGAAATCCATCACTGTGTCGAATGTAAACGAATCCTCGTCGTCATCAGCAGGACCGTTAAGTTTTCTATCGATTCTTCTTCGTTAGACTTACTGTCTCCTTTTCTTTTTTGTGCTTTTTCTTTGTCCTCACGCTTCATTAAATTTACTGATTTTGCCAGACGATTCGTAATTCTGTATCGCGGTCTACAAAATTATAGTTCGTACGTTTACATGAAAGTTCGCGACACTCTGTCACGAGTACATCATCATCAAAAAATTAAATGCTGTGTCACATAAATAAATAAATTTGAATACAATATGAAAGTTCGTTCAGTATTTGTGAAATTATTACAAACGTCAACGTTCACTTTCCATTATCACATATTAAATTTCGATAAATAATTAAATTCGAATGAGCTAATACGGAATAAACGTACGTGCCAGAGACTAGATTAATTCGATGAACGCGTATCACTTGAACGGACCGGTAAATGCACAAGTCAGTGGTACATACAAATAAAAGTTCTCTCTATCTCCTCCTGATGTGTGCTTTGTGTACGGAGAACTGTTTTTTATTTATTTATATATTACTTTGCATATTAATTGATCGCTCGTAACACTCACGAACATCTCTCCTGCTTCGTTCTGACCAGAAAACAAAGTCAATATGCGCTATATTATTTATAGCTAAATAGGCATCATCAATATATACATAACGCAATGCCTACAAATGTATATACAAAATATATAGCTGTGTGTACGTGAGTTTTTGGGATTTCGTTTCCGCAATTGTTAATAAAAGCGTGAGAGAATGAACCCCAAGAATTATTCACACCGCCGAATTAACGAAAAAAACGTACGGCGGAGAGTCTCTGCGATCAAGCCCGAGATTCTGCATGTTTTTTTTTGTGCTCTTCAAACGAAATGTTAAGAATGGCGGTGAAAAGGAATGAAGCTTCGCGAGTTTCTCCGTCTGATGAACGTCACCTTGAAAATTCGAATTGTGGAATCTCAAGTACATAACGTTTCATTATTATGAAGGAGCCGGAGCCGTTCAACCGAGCGATATTCCTTGAATCCACGAGCTCAGGTCATTGGTATCTTCGCAGCTGAGACTGAGAGGAGTCTCGCCGTCGCTCTTTCCCGAGTCCAATAAGCTCTGAGCCGCGGTTCTTCCTGTCAAGTAAGCTCCGTGGACCGTGCTGTAGAAGGAAGAATGCGTGTGTTCCCCGGCGAAAGCGATCTGGATTTTCAAAGGATTTTTCTCGCTGAAGAGCGGATCTGCTAGGGTCTCGATGTCCAGTTGACTCGCACCGACTGCCATGGCAGTGTAAGAACCTCGCGTGTATGGTTGCCGATGCCAGGATGTGCGCAAGCATCCTTTCGGCGCCGGTACGAAGGGATCGTTAAGGAATCGTCTGAGAATATTCGTGCAGACCTCGGCAACTTCCGTCGTGCTCAGAGTCTCCATGTATTCGGCTGCTTTTCCGGATATCCACCCGAGCAAGAGGGTTTCCGATAATTTTGTGAAAGAGTAGATTTTTCGAAACCACATTTTACTCAAATCCTGTCGCTCCTCCTCACTCAGCCCTCGATCGTCCCATAACAACATAACTTCTGAGACTCCGGGATTGAGAAAAGGTCTCTCGTATTCTAAAAATATTTTGTCTACCGTGCCGAACATTAGTCTATCTATAGCATCGAGCTTGTACTTGGGCAACGAAGGCTCGAACATATCCGAAGCTTTTTCCTTCAATACCCCTAATGGCAGTGTACATATTACTTGCTCGGCGGTTATCGTTTTTCCGTCCTCGCAACTTATCTCGATGAGATCGTCGTTGCCATTTGTCGCACAGCTCTCGTTATTTGTCGAATCCTCTCTTCTCTTTGCATCTTGCCACCTTGAACAGACAAGAAATTACTTTTTCTCAAATTTACTCAATCGCTCGGATTTTTAAACTCACTTATTATTACCTTATTTTCGTCACTACTTGTCGAAGGAGTACACGATCTTTGGGAATGTGTTTTGCTACTGGTTCTAGTATGGCACTATAGCCATCAGGTAGAGTTATGTTTCCACCCTGAAGTTCGGTATAGGAGCCCATTTCCAATAGGTCCACTTCTTCCATACTATCACAGCCAGTTATACAAGTTTCTCGTTTCAAAAGACAGTCAAACAATAACTGTCTTATTCTCCGATTCTCCGGTGGAAGCGAATTCAGGTAAAGATCAGCTTCATAAGCAACGTGTCCCCCAACGCTGTTTATTCCATCTGGCGGGCTATAAGTACTGAGGAAGTATTCTTCGCATCGTCTCAGAAAACAAACGTAAGCCTCGTAAATTTCTTGCAATATTGGAAAAGGAAGTTGCTTCCCATCCTCCATAGCGGCTACAACTTTATGAGGTTTGGGACAGCTTATAATGCTTATTAACCCATTTGCCATAGCCAGTTCAAACATTGGATTTCCTAACACTCCATGTATCCAATTTGCCCCGAGCTCAACTTTTTCTCCCCCTGAAAAATTATTTTTTAATCCTCAAACGAATGATGTGATTTAAAATAATTGAAAAAAACATTTAGATAAGTAAAGTGCGCGAGCCGGAGTCAATGATACTAAAAAAATATTTTGAACCAGGCATGAGACTGCTGACACTAAAAAACGTTTGTAAATATAATCGAATCTCCTGTCACTCGATTTCACGTGCTTGCTGATTGTCAGCACGACGATTCCTAATACAGAATGAGAGTAATATTGTGCACGAAGTGAGCAAAGGGGTTAAGTAATCCGTACCAATTTGTGTAGATACGATGCGTCCGCCGATACGTCCTCTAGCCTCAAGTATGAGAAAATCATTTTCATTATTTTTCAACAGATGATTAGCAGCTGAGAGACCAGCCATTCCACCACCGATAATTAATATTTTGCAAGAATTGCGATCATCTGCCGAGTCGTTCGTGGACGTCGCCATGTTTGTGGCATATCAGCTCCGCTCAGGAGCAGAGTCGAGAGTGTGTGTGCGCGCGGTTAATATTACGAAGAAACTGTCAATCGCCAACAGTCGTTCGATCTCTTCGCAACGTTTTTGCGACAGCCTCGTCCCGCGTGGTTACACTTTTTTTATGAATGAACGGAACCTTTCCGAGTGATTGTCAATTCGCGTCATGATTCTCTCATGATTACTTTTATTATTTCGATTGATAAGAAGAGGAAGCATAAAAAACGCACCCCGATGCTACGATAGGGTAAGTATTTATACATAATATGTATTTGCATATAGTAAGTACATGAGAAATATTGTAATAGAAAATAATTTGTCAGACTCGAAAATCATAAAAAAAAGACTATAAGTTTAGTGGATGAAGACACCAAACTTTTCCACTGATATTATATACATACATATATATGTATTTATACGCGTCGAATAGAAACAGAGCGATTGCATAAAAGCTATCGTGCACGAACAGCTGTTAATGAGAGGTTATGTTAATGCTGTCAGTATGTTGAAGGAAAACACAACAAGAACGAGAATCATGAGTGCAGAGATTGAGAAAAACGAGCATGGGACTTCCGGTCATGCAGATAAAAAGCACATTAGGTTTCGCGCGTCCGTTAAATCGTCGAAAAATCAGAACATCAGGATCGAAGGATTGAACTTTGATCAGGGTCATTCTCATCAATCTCAACTGTCAGATAAACACGGAATGTCTAAAAAGCAGGGTACGTTATATGAATCTTTCGAAAATCGAACTTCATCTTCGTTTCGTCAATTTTTCATTAATAAAAAACAAATTCATTGATGTTCATCGTCCCCATGAATAGTGCAGAGTTACAGTACAATCATTTCACTGTGAAAAAATTTGACACACAGACAGAGATATGATAATTATAAAAACAGAGCAGTGCAGGCTACTGCTGATTTAACGTTGACATTAATATTATATAGAAAAATATTGCAGGCGTGTCCTTGCTGGATTTTCTGAGAACCGAATTGACCAGGGGATATCAATTGGAAAATGATGAAGAGAGGTTCTCAGCCAGAAGAGAAAAAGTTTACTCTTTCATTAAGATCCCAAAGGAGGTTGAAAAATTTATGACCTACGGATTTTTGCAAGTAAGTGCAATGCTTGTGATCTTTTTCTTATCCATTTTTCAAAACTATGAGCAATAAAATTCTTTACAAATAGTAAGTAATTTTTTTGACTATGAGTTTAGAAAAATAGAGTCTCCACTTTTGTTTAAAATATATAAATTTTCAATGTTTTTACTAATAAGAATGTGAATTATCACCTTGAGCACAATTTTCGAATCTAGTGAATACATGTTAAAATTAGATTATCATGGATTTATTATTTTCAGTGCGCAGATTCCTTCTTATTTGTGTATACCTTCCTGCCATTGAGATTTCTAATGGCACTGTGGGCAATAATCACCAGGCCTCTTATGCACTGCTTCAGGCAAGAATTATCAAACTTTTGTTGACAAACAATCTTATAGAGTTATTATGCATACATTAGTTGTTGTTATAGATCTTTAACACTTGATGACGTTTTCTCTTATTGCAGACGGAAAAAAAGTAGTAATAAAAAGGCAGAACGATATTTGAGGCCAGCAGAAATTTGTGACCTCTTGAAAGGGATTGTAGTGATAGGGTGTTGGGCTGCAACATGCAAAGTAGACACGTCCATGATGTATCATTTAGTAAAAAGTCAGTCAGTCATTAAATTGTACATCTTCTATAATATGTTAGAAGTTGGTGACAGACTTTTGAGCGCCTTTGGACAGGACACGATTGATGCGCTGCTGTGGACAGCGACGGAGCCGCGATCGCGTTCTCATTCAACCCACAGACAACACCTTGGCACTCTGCCTCATCTTTTTTTTGCACTCGGCTATGTCTGTATCCTTTAGACGACAATATTTATCCTCCCTGAGATTGAAAATTCTGAGTATCCTTAACAAAGATTGACCAGTTTTGCACAGTATATTTGTGCTCTTTCAAGCAACAACATTGAATGTGGCTATAAACAGCAGCAACAAAGCTCTCTTAACCATCATGATGTCCAACAACGTAAGTAAATGGTTTATTTTAGCTTTATTAAATTTTACTTCCCAAAATGGGATAATAACTTTACCATATTTTGCAGTTCGTTGAACTAAAAGGTTCCGTTTTTAAGAAATTCGACAAAAACAATTTATTTCAATTGGCATGTAATGATGTGAGAGAACGCTTCCATTTAATGATGCTCCTTCTTGCGGTGAGTCTGCAAACAATGAAGGAGTATGCCTGGAGAGCTGATCGTCTGGCTGTTCTTTTGCCTGATTGCATTTTATTACTGATCGCTGAAGTATTCGTCGATTGGGTAAGTAATCTGCGATATCTCTGATTTTTCTTCCAAGATGAAAAAAGTATAAAATTGTGTATTGTATTCGTTTAGGTCAAACATGCGTTTATAACACGATTCAATGAGCTGCGTTCTACCGTATACAGAGATTATACAGTGAGCCTTGCTTATTACATGGCCGAAACAAGACAAGATACTGCGTTTTCCGATCCATCAGATTTGGTAGCAAGACGAATGGGTTTTATCGCTTTGCCATTGAGCGTAGCAATGGGCCGAGTCCTCTGCACAACTTTGACACCATCCGCAAAGCCAGCCAACTTCATACTTCTTTTCCTCGCTTACCTGATACTCGTTGCATTGAGAGTTCTCACAAGTCTGGTTATACTTGGAAAAGCTTGCGACTTGATAGCATCTCAACCAAACAGAGAGGAGAGCGAAGAGCATGCCAAACCCAAAACTTCTAAGGATTGCAGTTCTAGCAATGGAATGGACCCAATGGATCCAAATCTTACCATGGCAATGCTGTCTAACAGTGCAGTTAGTCTAAATAACGTTTGTCTTAATGACAACTTTGCAAAGTTGGATAGGATTAACAAATTAGAAAAGCATAGAATATCCAGCGATAGCTGCTCTTCCTTTACAAAGCATGTCTCAAGAGCAGAGAGCGAACCTCTTCTCCCTCAATAATGCAGATCCAATGATGTTTCTGACTGGTTAAATAGATTTTCTAATTTATATTAAATTCGATAAATGTACATAAACATATTGTATATATTACATGTGATTAGGATATATTATGTAAATTAAGTCTTGAATACATGAACTGTGGCTATGAATTAGTTGAGTGTAAAATATCGTTCTATTTAGAGTTGTGACCAAAATAGGCTTGTCAATTTATTCACCAATTGAATTTTTATTTTTTCGACACCCAACATTCGTACTGCTTTCTTGGTATGTTACTCCATACATGCGAAGTCAACCGAATATACTTATATATGTACTACAATGGAATACATACTGATAAGTTGACATGTGTGTACAATATATATATAAATTCCAATGAAGCCGTCATAAATAAAGTTTTTACTTTTTTCGAGAGATGGTGCCAGCAAGAGACTTCCCGACTCAAGAAACTGATGCCCTACCGGACAAAAATGTCAAAAATAAAAACTAATCGCTATAAAATGAAATATCGGTTCACCCGAAAGAATGTTCATATTTTATAATTACTAATATTCATTATTGCATATTCAAGCCTGTTTTTTATTTGTTTTAGTACAAATTTCTGTGTGACACCCGTCGTATATGAGGAGACTGTTTTTATCGATCACCAAAAAATTCGTACCAGTGAAAAAAAATTTTTTGCTCCAACACATCCGTGACTCGTCCGTTTTTGCGCGCGTCGCGTGGGGACAAATTGAAGGACAACATGGCTGCCCGGTATTTCGAGGGTATTGGTTAGGAGATTTAAATTTGGATAACTTTCACATCACTGCGAAAACAACATCTTTTTTCCCGCAATTAGCGGTAGGTCCGATCAGCATCTTGACGATCCTTGCTTGTAACATAAATATGCGCCATATTATTAATAACCGACTGATTTTGCCCGAATCCAATGTATTCAAGCATTTGCCCAAAAAAGTGTAACCCCTTCCCGACCCTTCAAGACAACCAGCTGTCACTTTTCTTTTCGTTACAGTTTCGTCCCATATCTATTATGATATTTTGCTGAGAACGAAAAACAATAACAAACAGTAACTCCCATTCTTCTGATTCATATGTCTATAAGTGTATAGTTTATATCATGCTCGATTATCTTTAAACTTTTCTCAAAGATATGAAATTGTGTGTTGCGACATTTTCGATATATATACTTACGAATGTATTTATCTGGCGAATCTATCCAACTCAGCTGTCAAAAAATCACGTGACATATCCAACACGGACATGATTCACGATATACATATCATTTATCGCTTTCTTTATGTGTGTATGAGCTTCTTTTTCATAAATGATTGTTCACTTCTTCAGATAGATTTGCCAAAGCTGATGTAATTTTCTCCTGAGTTTGTCGCAGTTCGCTCAGTAGATAAAAATATCTGATCGCATTCATAATACGTCGAAGCACGTTTTGTTTTTATTCACTTTTATATTTTCTTATTTGCACACTGTTTAAAAATTGTTATTCTCATTGCCCAGATGATGGAGTCCTTCTTAGGATTGTTTGATCCAGGAGAGGAGAATGAGAAGGAAACAGAGGACTGGGATTGTTACAGAAACAAAGAAACATCTGATCAAGACAGTTCAGAGATCGACGACGATAATGAGGATTGTCTTCCTCCAGAGCCAGAACAAGGGAACGTAGAATATAAATTAAAACTTGTGAATCCATCGAGTCAGAGATTCGAGCATCTAGTTACTCAAATGAAATGGAGACTGAGAGAAGGACATGGAGAAGCTATCTATCAAATTGGTACACTTGCGATTCAATGGATTTTGAAATGTTGCCCTTATACGTTATTAAAATATATGTATAATAAATGACATTAAATGTTTTGTTAAAAAAAAATAGGAGTCGAAGATAACGGACGAATGGCAGGCTTATCTCGAGAGGAAATGAAGGCATCTCTTAAAACATTAAGAGACATGGCATCAAGGCTCGGAGCCACAACTCGAGTCCTTCGTGAACGTCTCGCTAGTACCAAAGATAAGGAAAATCGGGAAAAAAACGGAAACGCAAATACTGAGAGGCGAGTTGCTGAGGTGCTGGTAAGAAAATTGAGGAAGGATGACAGAGAGGACCAGGAGAGCGTTGTGGATTTGCGACTAGCGGTTATTGGTAGTCAAGATGCAGGGAAATCAACTCTTTTGGGTTAATGAATTTTCGTGTTATATTCGCCACAATATGTAATATTGACATAACGATGTATACACATTTTTCTATGTACAATTGACAGGTGTACTGACGCAGGGTGAATTAGACAATGGCAGAGGCAGAGCTAGACTGAATATGCTCCGACATCTTCATGAAATCCGAACCGGACGCACATCTTCCATCTCTCACGAAATAATCGGATTTGACAATGGCGGTCATGTTCTCAATTACGCTGAGATGACAACCGCTGAAGAGATTTGTGAGCACGCTTCAAAAGTCGTCACGTTCATAGACCTGGCGGGTCATCGAAAATATTTAAGAACGACACTGCTGGGATTAACAGGCAAGCTATCAGCCAAAATCTATCGAAATCCCGGTCGTGAATGCAAATGAATGTGTATTTTGTGTTTATTAGTGAATATTAATTCTCCAGGATATTGTCCTGACCATGTTATGCTCGTTGTTGCTCCACCATTGAACGATGCGGCGCAAGAGCACATGGCCCTCTGTCTAGCTCTGAGACTCCCCTTTTTCATCGTCGTTACGAAAACGGATTTGGGACTTTGCGATCCGATACAAACGATCGCTCAACTGGAAGGCGCAGTACGAGCCCAAGGATGCGCCAAGAAACTCGTTCATTACAGCAATAACAACACTAAATTAATTCAGGATTACAAGACGAACATAATTCCGGTGTTTAGTGTGAGTTCTGTGACTGGCATCGGCCTGGAAGAACTTACAAGATTCATCAGAGATTTGTCTCCGACGCAATCATGTTTGACAGATTCGGAACCCGGCTCCTGTCTCTTTCAAATTGACGAAACTTTCCGGTATGTTTTATATATATACGATTAATCGGTAAAAAATGTTAACATCGAGGTTACACGATTTATAATAATATATGTAATCAGTTGGTGAACGTTTTCTTGTAGGGTTGCGGGATTGACGAATCCTGTATTAGGGGGTCTTCTCGTTAAAGGCGCAATCGCGCCTGGTGCGCGCTTACTCGTTGGACCCCTACCTGATGGCGAATTCAGTCCTGTCAGGGTGGTAAGTCTCCATCGAAACAAGGCGCCCTGCTGCTTGGTACGAGCGTCACAAAGCGCAAGCTTGACTCTGGCTCCTTCTACCAACCACGATCCGCCTCTACCCCACTTTCGACCTGGAATGGTCCTTGTTTCAGCAGGCGATCATCCCCATGCGACTCTTTTCTTTCAGGTTACTATTTATCATAAAAAAAAATAATTCTCTTTATCATGTCATTTTTTAACAAAATAAAACATATGGAATGAAATTGGCTCATCCTTAGGCAACCGTGGTGGTCGTCTATCACGCAACGTCGATTCATCCTGGATTCCAAGCAACAGTCCACGTGGGCAATGTTCGGCAAACGTGCATCATAGAAGGGATAATGGACTTGAAGGAGAGTGGCATGCAAACGAACGACACGGCATCCGTACTCTTTAGATTTGTCAGTTACCCAGAATACTTACATGTTGGTATGACCATGTTGTTCAGGGAGGGTCGTACGAAAGGTATCGGAAAAATTACCCAGATCTTTCCGTTAATACGTTCGCAAAAGTAATCTGATTATTAAAAAGAAGCAGATTTATATCGAAAAAATTATTCAAGTCTTGAGTGACCTTTACCGCATTAATCCGTATTGTCCGAAATGTCTTTTCGGTTTCATTTTGTGAGTATTAACCTGTGAATTCGATCTCCCCGTAGACATGAAATTCTTCGCTGTAATTTCCTAATTAAGTGGATCTTGAATCGTAAAGATTAGTGACTTTTCATTTGATACTGTGTATGTACAGTTTGCTCTGTATATAAAATAACATTTAGATAAATTCATGTTATGTAAATAATACTAAAAGTAATTCGTACTTGTAGCGAAAGATTAACTGTTTTATGAATCTTCATTTCTAGTTAGTAGTCGGACTATGCTATAGAAGAAATGTTCACTGAAACGGGAGAATGTGGCCTGCATATGTTTCAGGTATCCTAGTAAAATTGTGGGTTTTCATTGACAAGCATCTTGTACATGATGAAAAATATATGCAGGATCAAAAATGGATATTTTTTTAAGCCCAAAATGGAAAAGAGGTTTGTTCATAACGGTTATGGATGTCAGATATAATAGCAACTCTCATGTGTACGTTGCGTTTTATAGATAAAAATAGCGAATTCTTTTACACCTCTACTGTAATAGAATGCGTGAAAAAACGTCGTATCGAAGAATGTAAAAAATATCAAAATTCATCACTTTCTGAATAAAGCCTAAATCAGAATTGAAAATTTAATTTCTGTGAGGGTGGACCTGACCTGTTTGTTTTGTGGCCCTGGTCCTACCTGATGAAAAAATGTTGTTCATTCGTTTTCTCGATTGTTGAACGCTTCTTGTCATCACGCTGGAAGTTCGCTCATCTGCCCGCGACGAGTCTTCAATTTTAATCACAGCCATGCACAAATATCAACGTTGCCCCAAACGCGGATGTCCATTGCATTTCTTCGCTCCTACAATATTGCTTTTGTCGGGTGGAGTGAAATACGAATTAATACATACTTACAGGCGACGTCGACACCAACATTATATTTAGGAGAAATTGCATTTTTTTCGGACAACATATAAATATAAACATGAAATGTAACGTTTAACTACAGAATTTCCACGGTTTTAATTAACGAACCTGACTGAACGCGTCAGGGTTTTCAACGGAACCGTCATCAGATCCAATTGAGAAATCAGTTGTCAGACGGACTTATCCGAAAAATCGAAGATGATTCAAATTCTTAAAAATGATGCATGATATTCTAATTAACTTTCGGCAATCGTTTACAAAAATTAACGATTTATTTTACAATGTACATATTTTTTGTTCTATATGTACACATACGCATGTTACATACAATCTTTATGCGCGTATGCAAATTGTTGTATACACATACATAAATTACATGAAAATAATAGTTATACGCATATGTTTCACAGGAACTGGCGCGTATGCATACATATATGTATGTGTAATGATAAAAGTGATCGATGATGCTTACATCAGGCGGGTCGTTACAGATTAATTTTTGATGAATTTTTTACTTTGAGCAATAAATTATCAGTCCGTGTGTGGTGTACATAAAAGGAATGTTCACTCTGAAATTGAACGTTATATGATGACAATAACGAATCCCCGGTATTATTGTTTGTCATGAAAGTGCTCGCTGCACATGTACACGAAAATGTAATGCAGAAAGAAAGAGAGCAGAGAGCGCAGAATCTTTTAATAAAAGAATGAACAATTCGTAAATAGATTCTGAATTCGGAGAATAAAAGAAGATTCGCGCGTGTGTCTTTGTTCTTGAAAATGATGGTTCGACTAGAGACGCGGGAAAATGTTTTCGATTTCTCCCTATTTCTATACGTCTCCGTCGGTTTTAGTTTCCTTCGACCAAACATTCTCCTCTATCCAGTTCAGATGAGCGTGCACGGAAGTGTAAACACCGGGAACCGTTACACCGCAGACTGATCCGAATGAAGTGATTCCCATTAAAACAGGCCCGTTTTCGGTTAACGTCACGAGAGGCCCTCCACTATCACCCTGACAAGTGTCCGACGCACTCGTTCTGTTGTAATCGTAGGCACAAATTACCGTCTCATCGATGCCACGTGGAAGCTTGCTCGGATCGGAAAAGGATTTGTTGCACTCTTTAGATTTTACGAAACTAAAAAAGAATAATTTTGAATAATTTATTTAACATATATATGCATGTATATTACTTATTTCCTCTCCGCAAAAATAAATACATGGGGTTTTGGTGCCAGAGCGGCCAGAACGGGTTTCCTTTTTCGATAAATACCGTTAATACGATCAAGGTGGAACCGACGACCAAATTTTAATATTGCAGACTTTTGCGTCTATATTTGCAGATAATAGTTTTGCGGTGATCGAGAGAGGGAATAAGCTCTGCGCATTATGCCAAAATCAATATTGTATATGTACATAGGGGAGGGGAGGGCAAAATGGGGTACGGGGGGCAAAATGGGGTACCCCAAAAATTTGGTGAAAATTTACAATATATCAAATTTTGATCAAATTTAATATCAAATAGTCTTTTATTTGCTAAGAACATTATATTCGGTGATTTAAAAACACATTTTGACCATTTTCTTTGGTAATGAAACACATTTAAACAAAAATGAATATAAATCATCAATTAATTACTTGAAATAAGACTTCAAAGCTAATAATAACTTAAC
>JAPYYX010000529.1:0-70391 GCA_030522605.1 Cremastinae sp. B BG-2022a | reverse complement strand
ATTCGGTCCTTGTCTGGTTTTCATCATCAGGATCGTATGATAAGTTCCGCTTAACCTGATCGGGTCCTTTGAAAAACCCGACGAAAATTTCTAGTCGGGATTTGATGGGTGACACTTAAAATTTGTTTTAGGTCATTTTTGAATTGATTTTTCATTTTATGTTATTTAAAAAATTTTTTTTCGGTCTTGGATGGTTTTTACTTTCAAATGACGTTTCTCTGTAGTTATTGCAGTTTTTTTTAGCGATTGAAATCAAAAACCCCAATTTTGCGGCTCCGAGTCCTCCGAGCATGCACGTGACTCTGCGGTTCGATTTTTTGCTCCTCCTTTTTCATCCAAATTCGTTTGTGCACTTTTTCCTGCACCGCAAGTTCGAGCGGTTTCGGATTGATGAACTTTCGGGAAAATGGAAATGAAGTTTTTCATCATATCTCCGTTGAAGAATTTCTCGCTCGCTCACTCGCTGGAAGCCCGGGGACTCCAATTAGCGCGAATCCCGTACTCGAATTTGTAAATTCAAATCTTTCAAAGGATTTTCTCGGGCGACTTTGTTTCAAGAAAACGTATTAGAAAAACCATCTCATTCCGAGCAGGAAGGTACGTCGTCTGACGCGGACAAAAATTTTTTCAACGTCGAGGGAAAAAAAATAGGTGAAGATGACGAGCCTCTGCGACAGAAACGCGAAAAATGTCGAGTCGGAAAGTTTGCGATCGCTCGAGGGCGTACGCGTATTGCGGAGCATTCGGGTGTGCGAGGGCACACGAATATCTGGGGAAGATCAGACAGGAATAAAAACGAGAGCACGATAGAGCGACAGAGAGAGTGAGAGAGAGAAAGAGAGAGAGGCAGAAAAAAGAGGGTAGGTGGGGTTGGCAACGATGGGTCGAGGGGTAACGAGTACAATGGACGAGATTCCGTGCATTGTGTTCGTGCGTTTGTATATACATACGTGTAGAACTCTCTCGCAGAACGGAAGAAGGATGGGAAAGAATACGGGAGAGAAAAAGGCGAGAGAGAGAAAAAGTAAGAGAAAAAAAAGAGACGGAACAAAAAAAAGGGGGATGAGAGTTGGCCCGATTCAGGGCTGCTGCGCAAAAGCGCAGACAGATAAGTCGCTGCCCCCTTGAGCCCTTTTTTCCCTTCTCTTTTTCTCGTCGCTCGATTCTTACTAGACTTTTGCCTCATGATACACTGACATATTCGCGAACTCGTATTTTCATCTCTGAATATTTATTTTTTATTTATAATTTTAAAAAAAAATTTACTTCTTTCGAATAATAATATTTATTAATAATAAATATAATTCAGAGAAATAATTAATGAGAATTGAAAGATACAATACGAAATGATATTTGACTTTCTTGTAAATTTTACTTCGACTCCACGACAAAATGGCGAAAGCACGCGAGACATTGACGTTCGTTGTTTACCGTCTGGAAGAAAAGCGAGGGGCGAGTCCTCGCGATAAGGGGCTCACGTACAATACTAGCAGTCTCGAAGATACGGGAATTCA
Organism: Cremastinae sp. B BG-2022a; assembly: GCA_030522605.1. NCBI lineage: Eukaryota > Metazoa > Arthropoda > Insecta > Hymenoptera > Ichneumonidae > Cremastinae sp. B BG-2022a. Next base: position 68,877 of record JAPYYX010000529.1, on the reverse strand, counting down.
CTCATGTGCGAGCGATTGAGAAAGATCGAAGAGGAAAAAGTCACGACGGAGAGACGAGGACTCTGAGGATTCGAGGAAACAAGAGAAATGCGCGCCGGAGATTAGAGTCAACGACCGGAGAATGAGAAAGAAAAAAGAATTCAACGTGTGCGACACAAAAGTGTCAACAAATTTTGCCAATAATAAAAAAAATATTTAAAAAATTACTATTTCGTCATTTACTGATGTTTAAATCGAGCACGAATGATTTTTAACGCAGTTGCACATGAAAATGTTGAAAAAAATTGAGAATGAACGTAAATCGCGATATTCATTGACAATCCGCGTAATTTTTCGTCCTTTCCTCTCCTAGACGGGTGCGTCGTTCGTTTTCGCGTTACGAGCGTGCGACCGTTACGTGACCGATTGGCACACGAGACTCTAACGCGTTTCCCCTTAGGTTCCTCTTTCTCGTTTTTTTTCTCTCTTTTTTTTTCGTGTATAATTTTTTTTTTCTCGGTCCCCCAGGCGGAGCACCTGTGTGCGCCTCCGAGCGCGACTCTTTTCGAAAGGAGAACAGGAGCTCAACCCCAAAAAGCCTGACCTACCACCGTGAATAAATATACGCGCGTTTTCTCGTACGGAGGAACAAGGTACGTTTGAAAAAGAATAATAAAAATTCAACAATCTTTCCCTTCCCGGCTTTCGCCCCTTAATTTCGTGAAGTGGAATAAGAAAGCGGGGTCTCTGACCTCGGTGAACCTATAACACACTATCCCACAGCGCGAATAACCAAAAACGTCCAGATGCTCGAGCGAGGAAGACGAGAGAGAAAAAAAAGGAAGAAAGAGACGAGAGAGAGAAAAAAAATAACGATTTGCCTGATCGCCTTCTCGTCTACGAGACTCGTACCTGTGTGCGCGCAGACGTTTTCGCGACGTCGAAACGAAGCAGCTGAAACCCCCCTGTCGAATTATTCAAAAATCGAGTCCTCTCCCTCGCCCCATCCGAGACGATGAGAAACGTATAGAAATTTATTCATTTTTAATGTTAAGTTTAATTGAGCCAAACATTCTACGCTTGACGAGAGATATCGAAATTGACTATGAACATTGTAGAGAGGAAGGTAATAGGAAATTAATTTTTACGATTTTTGATATTATCGTTTGAGATAGTGCTCATAGGAGTTGGAGAGAGACAGATGCAAAGTGGATTATTTTTTCAGAAATTTTTAATATTTTAGAAAAATCAGAGAATCGTTACTCTTTGATGAAAAGAGAACGTGGTTCATTTTTTTATTTTTGACAATTTGATAGTTTCAGGCTAAATTCGATTCGATTGTTTTCGTAATAGGACATTTGAACATCATTTTAATTGTGGCAGGTTCGTTTTAAGATTCATCAAACATTATAAAAACGTATAAAAATGCATCTTTAATTTTAAATTCAGTAGCACTATTTTTCTGACAAAAGTCTCTAAAATTTATTGAGTCATCGTAACAAGTGCGATTTTTTTAAATTGAGGAAATTATTTTTATTTATCTACACACACCGGAAATGCGATACGTTATTCCGTAGTACCATTTTTGTGAAAAAATTCCCTGATCTCGATTCAGAAATTCACCGAAAAAAAAGTAACTCGCGAACTTTACGAATTCTCGAAATTATTTTTGTTTATCCAAATCAGGATTAAGACTCGTTCGAGTGCGGTAGGTTCGTACCGGGAATTGCCGAGATGAGAGGAAAGATCGAGAGAAAGAGAGGGTAAAAAAGCAGCGAGGAAGTCTCAGGGTGTTTTCTGAGTAGAGAAAAAGTAGGGAGTTGGAAAAAAAAGGAGAGAAGAAACGGGCAATAACAACAACAACAAGGAGAGACGGAAGAAAGGCTGACGGGAGGGCAGAGAGAGGGTCAGTAGCACCGAACGTGCACGTTTCTGTTCTCATGCATTCCGCTCTGTCATGGCGTCCCGGCAGCAACAACAACACAGACGCTCGTTCCCTCTCTCTCTTGCTCTCTCTCCTCCGCCTCTTCTTCTTCTTCTCTTCCTCTCGCGACACGTAGTGGGAAAGATTGCGGTGAAGTAACAAAAGGGAGAAACGGCGAAGGAACGGAGAAAGCGAGCGGAGGACGAGAAAGAAAGAGGCTCAGTGCATTTGAGAGGAGAAAGAGAAAGAGAGAAGAAAGAACGAGAGAAAAAGAGAGAGAGAGAGGAACGCGCCCACTGCGCTAAATGCTCGGCGCGCGCTCTCACGCTGGCGGTCCTCTCCTCGGACCCCACCCCGTCGAGCCTGCGGTACGGAGCCGCCGGGCCAGTTGGACCCTATCTCGCTCTCTTTCCCCTCTTCCTCATCCTCTTATCCCCCGTCCTCGCTTCTTTATCTCTCCTTATTCCTCCTCGGGATATGCGGAGCTAATACGTCTTCCTTCAGCCCGGCATTCTCCTCTCTCTCTCTCTCTCTCCCTTTTACCACCGTCTCGTTTCGCCGCCACGCTGGCCCAAGCCACGACGTAAACAAGCCACACATCGACGACGATTCGTTCTCAGCGGTCTTCTCTTTTCGCGCGTCAGTATTCGTGCGCATGCATACAAACGCGCGGACGTTTATTCATCGCTCGTATATGCGAGACTTGCACACGATACGGATTTTTCGATGCAGCCCGCACCCGCATTCGAGGCTCTCTCCGATGTTATATACGCGAGAGAAACAAAAATAAATAAAAAGATGCAAAATAATGCACAACCGAAGATCTTATTCCTTCATCTCGATTGGATTATGCTGGCGCGTCGTCTTCGTCCTTTCGGCGGGTGGAAAGAGCGTCGCTGGTCTCGTGAAATCGAAACGACTTTCGGCGGACGAGGTTACGATTATTCGCTTCGTCGTTTTTTACGTTTTTCACGTTTCGAGCTCGTACTTTGACAGCTGGAAAATTTTCTTCATTCTGATTTTATAAAATGAAATTTCAACTCGTAAGAAAATGGCTGCGAGGACGCTGAGTATAAATATAAAGACATAAATTATAAGAAGAGGGAAATTTTATAAGAGAAAAAAGAAATGAAAATTTATCCCGCTCGTGAATGAAGAGAGATTCGTGCGGAAAGAGCGAGAGGAATGCGGCCGATGTTGTGACGGCCGGAAAGCGCCCACATGCATTCGCGTCCTCGTCGCACTCCGGGATGCTGGGAGAGAGTGCACCGAGAGAGAGAATGAGAGAGGGAGGGAGGGAAAAAAAAGGAGGACGAAAAGGGTCCGCTAATGCCCGACCGACAACAATAACACGAGGAAAAACGATGGGAGGGAGAAAAAGAGAGAAACGCGAATCGTGTAGCATGGATGCGATTCCGTGCGTTGTTTGCACATGCGCGGGAGCGATGAACTTGAAGAGAACTCCGGATTGTAACTATAATGCACGCGTCCGCGTATACACGTTACAACGATCGAGGATTTTCTATTTTTCGTGATAACGAACTTTGCGAAATGTAAAACAGATTTATATTAAAAAATATCGATAAAACAGAAAATACAAAATTTAGAAGAAAAATTAAAATAATTATTTTTTTTTAAATTAAATTTTTGTGGCTGTTTTTTTGAACGTAATATTGCATGATAAAAATGTCACAATGAAACTAAATCGCGAGAAAAATCTTTTAACGAATAATGAAAGTCACTTTTTCTTCGAGTACATTTTTTTCCAGTGGATAATATTGTGGTAAGATTTTTCTGAATGAAAGCATCGCGACCGCTTATTTTTATTTATAAACCGTAGCATATTTTTTCGTCTTCCTTTCGCGAACTGCGTCATTCTCTCTTTGGACATCCGAAATGAAGAGGAAACATTTGCACATAGTGCACGTAGCGTGCGAGTTATAAAAGTGTACGGTACATCCGAGTGTCGAGTGAGAGTGTGAGAGAGAGAAAGAGAGAGAAAAAAGGAGAGGAGAATGTGTGTATATTAAGAGAACGCAAGTCGCCGAGCATTGTCGAGTCTCTGCGTCATCGTGCGACGCATACGTACACGAACGACTTCGCCGAAGAAATAAAAAAGAGAGAAAGAACGACGAGGAGGGCGGGCGATGAGGAGAGGAAAAAAAACGAAAACGACTTCCGTCATCGTCGTATGTCGCTATCGCGTACGAATGTACCCAAGAAAATACGTTCGAAGACCGAGTACGTGAAAAAAATCGCTCGAGGAGTGATCAATTTTTCTTCGATATCAACGAATCACTAATCTGGAAATTCATTGTTATATTGGAAAAATATTATCTAATTGTAACACTGAAAAAAAATTTATTCTCCGTATCTGAAAATTTTTATCAACTCAAAAGACAAAGCGATGTCAAACTTATTCTTCAAAAAATAAATTCAATTGAAAAATTACTTGAATTGACAAATAAAAAAATTTATTGTACATTGTAAAAGAAATAAATGCGTACTCATAAAATATTCGACTTGACAGAAAATGAAATTACCCTCAAGAAAAATTCGAATCTAACAAAATTTCTCCAATTTCGAAAATTAAACAAATGATAAAAATTAAACAATTACTCACTCGCTCGTATCGCGTATCCATTCGTGTCTTCCCCGTCATGGTAAATTTTTTCTTATTTCCTCGATAAAAAAATGGGCTCAGAAACAATGTTCGTTGTTTTTTTCTTTCACTATGGGAAACTCGGTCCGGAGATATCGGAAGGGAGAAAAAAGCGCGAGAGACCGCAAGCTCCGATGTAGTAACACACTGTCGGTTGATTCGAGGCGAGAATGTAGCTCGGTTAAAAATGAAGCCCACCGGGCAATGAACGGGAGAGCGAGTGAGAGAGAGAGGAAAGTCGAACAGCAGTCTCGTATGAGAAGTCGCACACTCAGGCACAAATACAGCACGATCACAGACACAAATGGACGGCTTCCCCGGGACACGTGTGTCTCACTTCCTGCGTCGGACCGGAAGTCTCTATAGTAATATCGCGTACCCGTCTACACGTATATTTATACACATAAATACGTATAGCGTAGCGTGACCACGCTCCGAGGGCCATTACTACCTCAATGATATAAGAAATGGTCCAATTACCGGTTAGTCTTGTACATTATAAAAGCCACACACTTCGTCTCCTCCTTTTCATCCAATTTTTTCCTCCAAGATTTTCTTATCTCTCCTTTTCAACATTTTATTCAATTCTCGCTTCAATGCTTTGAGTGAACTTTCAGATGTGGATTGAACTGATGATGAAACGACGATTTTTTTTCTCAACGTTTTTTTAAAATTTTTTTTTTAAATCTCGATTCATTGTTGACTTTGAACGGTCGGTGAATTTTCAAGACATTTTTTTTTCCATTGTACAGTCGAGGATAAATTATAATTTTTTTTTCTCAAAAAAATTATCGTGAATGCTTTCGGTGTTGATTTTCGAAATTTTTTTTCAGTGCATCTTAGGCGCAAAATTTGTCGAGCTCGTTGATAAAAAATTGGGAGGAAGACGATATGACAATCTTCTAATCAGCATCGACTTTGGTCTCGAGATCGCTCGACTCTTGATACAGAGAGCAGAAAAGGAAAGAGAACGCGTCAATGTACGTTTCCATCTAATAAGTTCTCGAGTGTATTTACACGCGAACACGCGCGTATTTTTTTTGAGTCTCCCGCCTATTTGCCGAGATCAAAGGATTGGACTGTAAATCACATCCGTTGAAATTTGCGCGGGCAATAAATTCCCCTGGTTTCGCGTTCCATCTTTCTCTCTCTCTCTCTTCATTTTTCTCTCCTCCCTCTTTCCTCTCGCCGAGCGTCGCGAGATCCTCTCCGTCTTCTCGCACACAGACGCGAGTGGCCTCGCGTGTATCGCGCATTAGCATCTCGGACTGTTCGTCCGCGCGTCGTCTTACGCAATCCGTCGATTCGGGTGGTCCACGAAAAATCGAGTTCAACGTGAAGAAAAAAAAGCGAAGCCACGAGACGCAAAAAAAAAGTCGAAAAAAAATTTTCGAAACGCGCAAGGAATTGCACAATTCTTTTTTTCACGTTTTTTTTTTCTTCACCATTTTACGAGGCTGACGCCGTTAATTCCGTCACGAGATATGCGTGTGTGTATCGACGTCGTAGTATTATAGTATTCATTGATCCCGTCGGGTAGGGTCGTAGTCGGGGGAGGAGAGAACGAGAGAGTGGACGGGAGTGGGGGCTGGGGCGAGTAAGAAGTAGGAGGAGGAGGAGGGGGAGGACGAGGGGGGAAATTCGGGGGGAAGGAAGAGAGGAGAAGAGAAGGGAACGAGGAGAGAGGGAGAAGGGAGCGAGTGAAACGGCTGCCGGGTACGGGGGTCGCGAGAAGCGCGGCGGCACTTCCGGTCGCGTCGCGGCGTCATCGACCCACGTGTGGCCCTCGGACGCACCGCACCACAACCATCACCACTGCTGGCCACTAAACTCTTCGTCTACTCGCCGCCGAGAGAGCATTGCGACGGCGTTGTTGGCTTCTTTCTCCCGCGCTCGCTTCAACCACCGCGCCACGAGCATTTTATTTTCCTTTTCTATCTTTCCTTCTTCCTCCTTCGACGTTTTTTTCATTCTCTCGCGCGCGCGAGTCTTAATTCACTTCCTTTTCCGTTTCTCCTCTCGACGCTTCTAACCGATTTTTCTTCTCCTCGGATCCTTGCCCCCGCGCGTTTCCCACGATGAAAATCCCGGCACGTATCCCGATAAAGCGCCGCCGGGATGCGATTCCCACGATTTTTCCATCACGGATTTCATCGTCGTTCTCTTTTTCCCCGATTTTTCACAAGTGACGAAGTCTCGACGATTTTTATTCTACCTCCCGGTGAATCCCGTAACACGTTTTTCTCTTGTCCAGAAAATATAAATCGCGCACTCGTGAAAATTCAACCTCGCCGAGGCCACGTGCACGGCTTTAACACTCGCTCGTTCCTCTCGCGACGAAAAATCAATTCGTCACTGTCGGGACTAATTTTTTCCCGAATTTTTACCCGCAGTATCGAGAAATCAAATTTTCGATGCCGTACATCACAGCGGCCCACGTTTTTTTTTCTCCTCCCTCTCGCGCAATTTTTCACACTTCCGTCGCGTTCTTTTTTTCTTTCTTTTGACGAAAATAGTCCGTGAACTCGCGAAAAGCGCACCGGTCGGTTTTGTCGCGGAAAATCGAGGTGGATGGAAAAACGAGCGAATGCGAGAGCAAGAACGAGAAGGACGAACCGCACGCCACGGCGGTCCGTTCGACACTGAGAGAGATCGCTCGCTCGGCGCTGCGCTCGGACCGACTACACGAGCAGCGCCTGCACGTACACGGCTCGCGCGTTCGTGTGAGTTTATACTAAAGTACGAGACGCACGAAACACATTCTGTTCACTATTATAATACAGAGAACTATACCGTACAAGAGTCTATCGGTCTCTCTCGTTTTTTCTCCTCTCTCTCTCTCTCTCTCTCTCTCGCAATTCTTTCTCTCTCTCTCTCACTCGTGATCGAAGGAACCACGTCGAGGCCCACTCATCGCGTTGCGTACACGTCCGTGCGTTCCCCTACGGGCTCTCACATTCTTAAATACGAAAGTGTGCGCGTCAGAGACTGTGCGTACAAGTGGGTGTGGGATTCGGCTCGTACGCCCTTTCCTTCCTCTCGACCTTTTTTTTTTCAAACATCCAACATTGGTCAAAAATAGTTTTCATCAATACTACGCGAACAAAGTGTCGATATTTTATCTCAACGCGATTGAAGTTAGCGAATCAAAAGCTCTCAGTTTTCGAAAATACATTGTATGCATTCTTTTTTCGATTTCAATTATTCGAAATTCACATGTACAGTGAACAGAATGTTGTTGAAGAAACAAAAAATCAGCATGAAAAAATGTAAGAGCGCTTGCGCGGTGGCGGCAAACTTGGCGTCGCGACGCTGCCGTACAACGAGGACGGATACGAGACGACGACGACGAACTCGCGACGAGGATCGGGCAAAGGGAGCGAGCGAGAAAGAGAGAAAGAGAAGAGCTTCCCCCACCACGAGTCACGCATTTAGACGCGCGTAAGGCGAGAGAAAGAGAAGGAAGAGAGAAGGACCGACAAGGAGCGAAAGAGCGAGGAGCGCGGGCTCGCGGGGCGAAAGAGGGGGGATAAAACAGACCCGTTACTTCTGAGAAGCGGGACGGCGGTCGCCGCCAAACAGACCTGCAACAACTCGGGATCCCGGTGCCTATCTTTGTCGTTCTCTCTTTTTCTCGCTATTTCTATCTCGCTCGTTCTTTCTTTATTTCTCTCTCTCTCTCTCGCTCCCTCTTTCTCGTTCATCGGACGAATACTTTCAGGCATCGCGCGAAGCCGAGGAATGGAAGTATTCGAGGTGAATGTATGAGCAATGTGTGACGCTATATTGCCCTGGAATGTGTGTGCGAGCCAAGAGAGAGAGGTTACATAGGCTCCTGCTGCGTGTCTCTCATCGTCCCGGAGCCCCCGAAAACCCGAAGGACTCCAGAGGGGCCAAGAACCGGGGAAACAACCGAGGATACCGTCTCGACGTGAATCGAGAATGAATTCTCGCCTCGTTATATACCGCGACAGAAAATTCGACGACGAATTTCACCGAGACTATTACAATGTATGCTTTAACCTGTGACTTTTTGTTGCACAATTTTTTTTTCCCGTTCTGTATTTTTTCTGTTTGATTCGGAATTTTTTGGGGTTGGGATAAAAAATTTTATTGGATAATTTCATGTTTGTTTCGATTGAGTGATTATTATTCAAATTATAGTTCATTAGTCGCTTGGCAAAAAAATCGTGTGAAGAAAATTGAAAGAAACCGTTGAGAACGGGAGAGGAAAATTTAGTATGGGAAAAAAATTTTTATGGGTTGTGATAATGACGAGGAGACGGGAACGTGGACAGAAACGAGATGTGCTCGCGATAGAGTTCCCGCAGACGAGGGCAGACCTTGTCATTCGCGAGTAACTCCAAGACAGACGCGGCTCTGTACACGTACGAGTATAGACGAGCGAGTTGTTATTAAGGTCAGTGGCGTGTCACTGCGACGATCAAAAGTAACGAGGGATGGAAAAAAAGTTTTGGATACAATTATTTATTGACACAAAAATATACGAATTTTCCGATCTTTCAAAATTAATTAAAAAAATATTTAAAGATACATTTATCATTTTTTTTTAATTTTTAGTTTTATTGCAAGATGTGTCATGTGTAAAAATTTTTGACTTTTTTCAAAATTCAGAGCTTCAATTTTTAGTGAGAATTTTGTATTTTGTTACACGGAAATTAAAATATCAAACAAACGTTTTCGTATGTACGATCGTTCGTGATCGATTTTCGTTGGGTTCGAAGCTCGAAGATTTTTATTCTAAATTTTGGTTGGAGACAGACGAGGGAGAGGTTCGTCAGAATCCGTAAATTCGTTTCATTAAATTCGTAATTCGTTCCCGTCGTTGAATTACGTTGGTCGATCGGGTTGCTCGCGCGGGTTATCTAATCGATCTTTAAGAGTTGGCCGACTTGGCGGTGCCACGATGACGCTAACACACGTCGAAGATGGGGAACTCGGCGACGAAGACGAGGACGCGGGGGGCGCCCGTACTATCGTTGCCTTTTCTTTCTTTTTCTTCATTTCTTTTCTCTCTCTCACTCACTCGCTTCTTTTTTTTGATACGACAATGTCGCCGTGGCGCACCTATCCGACAATGAGACGATCGCGCGGAGACTCTTCTCGCGAGTGGAATAAAAGAGTCAACGACAGAGAGAAAGAGAAAGAGAGAATGGAATGCGCGTGACTCGTCTCTCGTTCACGCGTTCTCGTACTTGCGTCTCCCCCTCCCCTTCGTCACCCGCTTTTATGTACGAAACGCTTTACGAGACGCAAGTGTCTCGTATTTTCTTAATCATCCGAACAATTAATCCAACTTCGGGGGTCCCGAAATGGCGAACCGAAAGATATTTGAATTCGTTCACGATTTTTCTCTTTTCAAAATCAAATAAAAATCGTGATTTTTTTTATCGGTTGGTACGAATAAAATTTTTACGAATTATATGAAATTTTGAATAATTTTGAAAATGATGGGGAAGAATATTTTCGTGAAATCATTCAAAATGAATTTTGACGTGAAAAAATTTGCGAAAAATTTTGAAGTGTGATTTTCGTTTTACAAAAATAAAAATTTGTGATTAAAGCTTTCAAGTTTTTGAAAATTGATCAAATCATGAAACTAATTGCAACAGTTATTATTTTTGGAGAAAATAATTTGAATGAGATTCTGATAAAATATTTTCATCACGATTTTGAAATTACAAGCCAACGTTTTTAGCAATCACAAAAATTTACAATGAATTGCACTGTGTCTCAACATATTTAAAAGATTTATTCTATTCAAAAAATGAATCAAAGTATTAAAAAAATCACAACTTTAATTATTTATTTTCTCAATCAAGAATTAAATGAGCATTCGATTTTTTTTCTTCAAAAAAATAATTAACTTTTCTTTGTTTTAAAATAAACAGACTTCACGAAAAATATTATATTCCAACGTAATAAAATGTCGACTACACATTCCTTCAGCCAAATAATTATAAAAAAAAGTAATGAAAGAAGTGAAAATAATGAAAATGAGAGGTAAAAAAATAGGAAAAACGAGTATAAGCGAAGTGCGGAGCAATGCGAGCGCGTAGGTAAGGAGGGCGCGAGGGGTTCGAGGGGGGTTCGGAGTCAGCACGTAGTATATAATGGGAGTGAAAGGCGGGGGTGTGTAGTACGCGAGAGTGCGGCAAAAGGCAGGAGCAACACGCGGTCGCGTATTCACCGGTGAATGAACCAGGCGAAAAAAAAGAGAGAAGGAGACGAAAGAGGAGGAGGAAAAAATGTCAATGAGCGCAATTAATATTGCACGAGGCGCACGCTCTCGCCGGTGTTCGAGGCTCCGTGGAGAGGGCGCGTCGCGCTTGCGCTCCACTCGAGCCTCGGGGTAATAAAAAAGAAAGCGAGGAAAAAAAACGCGAAGAAGTAACGAAAGGGTTTACGACGGGGGAGGCACGACGTACTACGACGACTCTCTTTCTGTGCTACAGAGTGAAAATGAGGGCCTCGAGAGTACAAAAAAAAGAATGAACGGAGAGACGACGAAAAGAGGAAAAATTTTACTCCGAGTCAGCCAGATATTTCGCTATAGATATAAGAGCGGCTCTTGCGCATTCGCGCTCAGGAAAATTTGCATCCGAATTTTCCGTTAATCATTAAAATTTTAATTACTCGAAATTTTTGCTTTTTTTACTCACACATCGATCGTCCGAGTGAATGAAAATTATTCCGAAACTCACCTGTAACAAAAAAATAAGAATTAATTAGTTAAATTCTCTGATATAGTAAAAATATAATTTAAAAAAATTCAGAATTCATGATCGAAGTATCACCCGGCTCCTGAATTAAATTCTTCGTGTATATTAAAAAAATTACTGATATCTGAGAGTTTTGTTCACGAGAGAGGAAACAAGCCGAGTCGAGATTTTTTTCAGCAACAGAAAAGTAATATGCACGTGAATATTCGTCTCGCTCGCGGAATACGAGCTCGTTGGGGTAAAAGAAAAAAAAAGAGAGAGAGCGAGAGAGAGAGAGGGGGAGAAAATATTTTGCTCGACGCTGAATCCGTAGCCTATATTTATATTATGAATGCACTACGAACGTACGCTCGAGACGGGGAATATACAACGGGTACGGTTGGCTCGCAATTCATAAAGCACATACACCGGACATGCAGGATGCTCGTTCTCGCTCGCGAGTCTTCGTCTCTCCTCGCTTACTCTCTCATCGATCCTCCCTCTTGGTCGATCGCCGCACTCGAGTCGCTCGAGTAATCCCCGTTCCGCTCTAACCCCGATCCGCCCACGTCCTTACTCGTCTTTTTATTTTTCATCCCGTTTCCTCTTTTTTCCTCCTTCTCGATTTTCCGACTTTTCCTTGCGAAATTACTTCAATCATTTTCATTTGCATTTTTTACTGCCAAAAATATTTTTTTTTTTAATATTAATAATTATTTTATTTTTTATGATTTTATTTATCGATGTCGAATTAATTAGTTTGTAAAATTTTTATTTTTTTTTATTTTGCCGTTCTCGTCTCGACGTTGCTGTTTTTTTATCTCTTGGCTAGCGCCACTGGAGAAAGAAACATCGAGAGTGCAAGGAAAGGAGGACCTGAGCCGCAACGAGCTCTTTCCTCGCCCCTCCGAGGCGAGCCCGCTGCTCAGGCGATCCGAGTCGTCGGCTACTTCTGCCGGTGCTGCGATGGTGGCGGGGCCGGGGTCAACGGACCGCCGGAAGTCGGGGATGCGGGGCTCTCGCGCTCACTCTTTTTTCTCTCACCCTCTTCTTTTTCCATACGTACACACAACGAGCAAGCTACAGCTCCGTCTCTCTTTTTTTCTCTCCGAGACTTCTCTCCCTTGGCGCATTCACCATTATATGCTCTCCGATTCACAATTCTCGACGAAATAAACAAACAGCTCGATCTCGTTCGTGTTTTACATTTGTCAAAGATCACTGTATTTCAATTTTATCAAATCAATATTCAGCTCTGTTCGCAAAATATTTTTTATGGAAAATTTCAAAAATTGCATTCTGCAAATATTCTAATTATTCAGATCATCTGCATTGTAAAAATTTTGTAAATATTTGGTGAGACTAGATTTTTATTTCTATCGACAAATATAAATATTATTTTCGATTGATTTTACACTTTTATAATTTAAAAAAAATAGTTGCATCTTTCGTGAGTATTCTGCAAACTATTTATTATTAAATTTATTTAAAAAACGAGGATGCTCGTTGAAATGTTTTTCTCGCCAAAAAGTCCTGAAGAACAAAATTTCATCTTTATCGATAAACGAAGATAACGCACGTGAGAGCGTTATGCACTGCGTGCATCGTATCGATCTCTTTTTTGCGGGTTCTTCGTCGCGATTGAGGGAGAGGGAGAGAGAGAGAGGGAGGATAGAAAATGAAAAAAAGGAAGAAAAGTAAGAGAGAGAGAGAGTCTCGTACGTGAGCCGAGCCTCCGGGAGAGAAATTTGTGTGAGTGCGTGGGTTCTGTGGGTTCGTGGTCGATGACGTCAGTCAGGCGACGACGGGAACTCAAGAGAGAGAGAGAGAGAGAAATAAAGGAGGACAGAGAGAAAGAAAATCAGAAAGAGAGAGAGAGAGAGAGACAAAAACTTACACATTCTCGTCCATTATGTTCCGGTAACGTACGATTTTACATTTATTTATAAACCCAAGGAGATCTTTGGTGTTGGTGAATCTAGTACGCGCAAATGTCACACACGGAGCGCTCGCGAGCGCGCGGCCATGTGTGCGACCGGAAGTGTGAGTATCCGGCCAGACTCGTGTGGGCTTCGCTCCTCTTACGTATATATCGATGTATACACAAAAACGTGTATACATCTATGCAACAATATTATGTACGTGTGTATACGAAAGCTTTTTTCTCCCCCTTGCGTTATCTCCTTTTTCTTTCTCCTTTTTTTCTTCCCTCTCGCCCTCCCTCCCTCTCTCTCTCTCTCTCTCTCTCTTTCTCTCACTCTCTCATTCTACACTTTGAGCCTCTTTCTCCGATGTTCACATCTCCCTACGCTCTCCTCACCGCCCTCCTCTGCAAGACCTACGCACGCTCTCGTAGTAATAAAGACGCACACGCTTTTAACCTCCCATCGAGAAACGTATCTCGGCTCTTTCATTCATTTTTCTTCAATCCTCCGTTGCAACGCTTGTACCCATTTTTATCTAGATTTTTTCATTCTTTTCATTGCTATTTGTACGTGACTAGGTATTTTAAGTCTCATTTTTGAGGGGATGCATCGCAATGAATGTCGTTTGCGAAATGTTTTTTTTTTTGGGGTGACTTTTGTCCATTTTTTGTGATTATTTGAGGTAGGAGTCGATCGATCGAGTTAAATTGAGATGAAAAATTAAATTTTCACGAATAATTTCGAAAGTTTATTAATTCTAATGGTTTTGTAATGAAGTCCTGATGAGGTTTTGAAAGCTTATTCAGAAACAACATGAAAAATGTGAAATTTCTGATGCCTTGGAGTAAAAAATACATGGGAAATAATTTTTCATTTTGAATATCTCAATATCGAAATGATGAACCTTTCTGAAAAGTGTTATGCAATTCCTGCGGAGCTTACGTATCAACGAGATTTTTTAATACCTTAAGAATGTTGTGATTTTTTGTTCTGATCTTCATCAAATAATTTCAAGCAAACATCAGTAAATTTTTTGAGAATTTGAAAATTTTCGATGTTCATTACAAGCTTCAAATTTTATTTTTGGAGTATCCGATGATGTGTTAATTTAATTGTTATTTTATTCTTCTCACAAATTTATTTTGTACGTTAAAGGATAATTTCACCATATTTTCTTATCTTTTTAATTTCAAACACCATTTTTAATATGTGAACATTTTTAAATCGTTTTCTCATACTTTTATTAAAATAATCTTTATTCAATTTTTTAGGAGAATTTTTTAGAAGAATAAATATTACTCCGAATATTTTTCGGTCGGGTTTAAGTTTATTGGCGTGACTCGTTGCGAGTCGATTTAGTGTACGCACAAAGAGGGGTTGAATCGATCGTCCAGTTTCTCCCGTTTCTTTTCTGCGTAGCAAGACGCCGCCTCGTGCCCCGACGTTTTTCGGAGCCGCAGGCACTTTCTTCTAGGAAATGTCTGACCACTACCAACACCAATACAAGAAAACGAAACGTTTCTGTATTGCGAGACGATCGCTCTGCACTCGGTCCCGAAATTTTTTTCTCTCTCTTTTTCCTTCCGCGGAGCACCTTCTCTCTCTCTCTCTTTCTCTCTCCTTCTCATCTCTTTCTCTCTCTCTCTTTCACTCGAGGCCCTCCGAGCGTAAGAGCTAGACGCGAGGAATTTGGCTGACGGCCAGGGAGAAGAGAGCGCTCGAGACCGCGCCGATTGAATTTTTGGCTCGAGGTCGATAGCCAGACTTTCGGAATCTTCCAGAAACCTAGTCTCATCTTGTGCGTACGTGTCCGTAAGCGTGTGAGACCCCGTCTCGTCTTATTCGCACTCGATATGCTGATTCTGTACTTTTTCATGTTCAAGAAAAAAAAAATTTTTTTTCGTCTCCATTATCTTCTCAATTTCATTTTCTAACGAGAATTACCTTGAAGATGATTTAATGCGTCAATAGAGACGATAATATGCAGAAACGTAATTATTAATTGAAGTACTTTTTTTATAAATTATAATTATTCTGAAATTATTTCATTTATTTCTGAAATTTTGTCCATTTTTCAATAAATATTTGAAACAATCTTTTTCCAAACGGACTGAATTAACAATTTATTTTAATCATGTAAATAAATTCATCGTTAAAAGGAACAAATTATTTTTTCTCGATTTTCTGACTACACCTCAACCAATTTTCCCCTCACCTTATTTCACATGGCGCCGAGAATGCACCGGCTCTTCCCATTCATGTTTGTCGCCGAGTTTTACTCGTAAATGACACGAGTGTCAGACACGATTTTTTACTGCTCAAAAAAAAAAGAAAGAAAAAAACGAGACAGAAAAGAGGAATCCGAGTGATAAAAATGCGATAGATCGCGTTCTACAAATAAAGGCATTTTTTTTTGAAGAAAATTTTTTTCAACGCATTCCATGAAGCTTCCAGCGGCGCGATTACGAGACCATTTGACTATGGATTATTTCTCTCGAAGAAAGGAGAAGTTTCCATCGCCTCGATTCATCTCTCTTTCTAGCGGTCTCAAACTCTCTTCTCTCTCTCTCTCTCTTTCTCTTTTACTCTCTCGTGTTGATTCCATCTCGCTCGTTCCCCGGGAGAATCCCGAGACGCACGATTCCCCATTCAGGAACCTAATTTATATATTGAAGAGAATTCCGAGGCGAGAGCGTCAGCGCGCGCGAAGGCGTCGATCTTTGAGGCGCCGCCAGTTTAGGATGCATCTCTCTCTTTTTTCTCCTCTCTCATCTCTCTCTCTCTCTCTCCTTGCCCCTTTTCGTTACACGCGGGAAAGAATGACCAACAATAGAGGAACGAAGATGAGAGATACAAGTCGGAGAACGATATGGGCAATAGCTTGTAGAGAGAGGGAGAGAGAGAGAGAGAAAAAACGAGAAGAAAACGAGGAGAGAAGAACAAGGCGAAGAGCAAAGTTACCGAGAAACTGGTCTTCGGATCCAATATGATAATTGGGCATGGAGAAACGTTGTGAACACACGGCACCTTGTACGAGCCTCCATTGTTGCATCCGCGATTCAGAGAAAAGGAGAAATTTTTTTTTGCCCTCGCCATCGACGAGGAGCGAAGAGAGCGAGGAACACGCTCGAACAAAATTTTTTCGAATATTTGAGGTTTAGAAATGAATTGAAAGGAAATAAATATAAGTTAAGGAATGAGAGAGAGAGGGAGAGAGAGAGAATGAAAAAAATGTTTTCGAGCTTAGCGCCAGGGAGTTTGGATCGTTTTATCGGCGGATTGGGAGGCAGATGGACAAGCGCCCCTCGGTCAATTCCTAAACCCGGCTCTTCATCGAAGCCGCCAATCATGGCGGGCTAGCATTATCGCTCGAGTCTCGGTATGCAGAACGCGCTCTCTTTATTTTTCGTGCCTTCTTCTCCTCCCTTTCTCTCGCTTTCTCTCTCTCTCGCTCTTTCTCATTCTCCATCCTTCTTTTCTTATCGTTCAACACTGAAAGTATGAAAAACGCCTCGGCTCGGGGAGAGAGGGAGGAATGCACGCGCATATATCGCTCGCGTACCGCCCTTTGGAATTTCATCCGCGCTGGAGAGCGCCCGTAGCGAGGGCACGTTTACGAGATGAGAGTGCGACGACCGACGAGAGCGAGAAGCGTGCGTGTGCTCTCTCTCTCTTTTTCGCTTTTTTTTTCCTCTATCGTTTTTTTCTTGCTTTCTTTCTTTCTTTCTTTCTCTCGCGATGCATGCGAGAGTGAAACGAGAGCGGCTCGAAAGAGGAGTCAAGAAAGAAGAAAAACAAGGCGTTCGCACCGGGAATTAAGAGAGAAGGAGAAAGAAAGAGCGAGAGCGCCTTCATTGTAATCTCGCTCACACGAGGTCTCACATTCACTCGCAATAAGCATTTTACGATTAATCAAACGTGACGTCAGATTCGTGAAATCGATTAAGGAGCTACAGCGCACGAGCGTGCATCGCCGAGATTCTCCGCTCCGGGAGAAAAGATACGGCCGGACCGAAATAAAAATCAATCTTGCCAATTATAATTCTTTCTCGATACCGATGCAACTTTTCGATTCGTTAACATTTCTTCTTCATGAATTAAACCACATTTTTTTTAAATCTTGGTGAATCCAGAACGATATTTATTCCATTTCGAATGTGGATAATTTTTTAACTTTCTTAAACAAAACTGTATAATTTTTAAAAATACTTGATAATTACTGGATCAAAAATATTTATTGAAAACTTGATGTAATATGAAAAGATCCAGAGTGCAAAATTTAACGTTGATGATGCAGTTTTTTTTTAATTTTAAGAATAATTTTAAATGAAGTGATTTTTTTTAGGAATTTCGACAAGTTTCATTTCATGAATATTTTCTTATTCGGTTATACATGTTGGATTGACTTAAAGTATCTGTTTACAAGGGCAACCGTCTGCTGATTCTGACTCGACGTCTGAACAATTTGCTGATCCTGCAATTTTAGTTGTCGCGTGGAAAAATGCACTTTTATTATGATTTGATGACATAACTTTTAATCTTCATCTTTTATTCTCTTTGGAAATTGTTTTCATTATTTTGTTAATTTTTCGTAGTGATTGTCCAGTAATACTATTTTACATTTTTTGAAAATAATCCTTATTTTTAATTCATGAACTAAAATATAATTGTTTTCGAATACATTGTAACAATTTTGCGATTAAAAAATGTTATTTGGAACTAAATTTTTTGTTTTTCAAAACTGAATATTTTATAAAAAGTATCGTTCCATTTAGCTTGCTAGGCAAAAGTGAATACTTTCGCGCATTCAAAATAATAGACCGAAAAAAGAAGAGATAACAAAGTGTACATTTTTAAAAATATTGTCATAATTTCTCGGGCAAATTAATAATAAAAAAGGCAATTCCGCAAAGAGTTACGAGTATTACCGTACTGCATAGTAAACGTTGCCGAAGAGTCACGCTCGTGGCACGAACTTAAACGAGAATGGGAAAAGATACAGCCAGGAGTGTATAAGGAGCAAGAGAGAAAGAGAGAACGAAGAAAGAATAAAAAAAAGAGAGGATGAAAGTTGAACGTACGTGTTAGACGAGCGAGGAGGGGATGGAATGCACCTTCCTGAGTCTCTCCTGGCTCATCGCGGGCTCTCTCGCGTCTTCGGAGATGCGACAAAAAAAGGGGCGCGGGCCGGGCTAACCCGACGTGATAAATCTGTGCTCGTTACGCCCTTTTTCCGTTCAAGAGGCTCACTTGATGAGAAAGGGGGAAGGTGAACTGATAGTGAAAAGATGAGCAAGATAGAAGACAAAAAGGAGAGCGGGGAGAACGAGGAGAGAGAGAGAGAGAGATTGAAAAAAAAGAAATATAAGAGAGAGAGAGAGAGAGAGACGATGATGCCTCCAGTCTTTGGGTGCACAACAAACAGACGCCGCCTCGTAATTTGTTTTCATACGTTCGCCAGGTTCGCCAGTCTCGAACTTATTTTTTTCTCCAATCTCTCTCTCTCTCTCTCTCTCTCTTCTCTTTCATTTTTTATCTCACGTTTCTTCGTTCCATTGTTTTTTCTTACTTTCTTTTTCGACCCGATTTAAATTTTCGAAATTGAAGATTTGAATTTTCTTTCGGAATTCTTGCACAGCGAGAGCTTGAAAACGGGGAGAATTCGAAAAGTTCACAGGGCGGATAATTGATCGAAAAATAAATCGTTCTTGCTTCGAAATTGCGTTATCGACACCCCGTATAGGCGCGAGGAAATAAAGGAGCGAATTCGGAGAGGGAAAGGATTCCTCGCGTCTCGCTCTTCGGTTATTTGGAGGATTGCGGCGTCGGCGGCGCCCCGGGGCCATTAATCATCCCAATAATTGCTTCCCTTCCCCGCATCGCATAATTCCTATAGAAGAGCCCTTCTATCTTTCACCGTCTTTTCGCTTGTCTCTTTCCTCGCGCGCATATGCCGGAGATCAGGCTCCTACCCTTTTTGGCGCGTTTCGGTCCACTATCGACTCCGATGCCTTCCAAACGCGCTCTCAACCCCTTCCAAAACGCCAGGAGAAACTCCTACGAAACGAAAAAAAAGAAGAAAAAAAAATCGCGAAGGAATTTTTTCTTAAAATATAAAATATTCTAATAAACGCTCAATTGGATCACGTAATGGGTGTTATTAAATACAAATCTGATATTTAAATAAATCACGATCAAACTGATGTGTGATGAAAAAAGGTTTGAGATATCAGCTTGACTCTTGGGATGAATTTAATTTTAAAATATGTAAATTTGTATATGACAGCGTCTTACTTTTGACATGTCTCTTTGATGGATATTTAAAAATGTTTTCAAATTATATAGTAGATTACATAGTTTAAGTATATTGCTGCAAAAGTAATAACAGAAAGTACTTTGACATCGACTTTTTTTGTATAAGTATGAACGTAAAATATAAGTCAGTTCGACTTTTTCTTATTACTACGGATTAATCTCCTGAATTTTGAGACAAAACAAAAATTCAGAATTGAGAATTAGATTTTTGCATATTTGAAATTTGACTTAATATTTATTGCTTTTGATGCGATTATTTTCAATTACATTGCACATCAGGGATGTGAAAATTATTCCCTCGATCCATCGATCTTTTTGTTCGATGTTTTTCCATAAATTCACCAACCTCCCCCGTTCACGTTAGAATAAAATCCTCAATGTCCTCAAATGTAAAAATGTACTGATAAATATACAAAAATATTACGTGTAAACATTTTAACAATTTTTTCCAAATTACCCGAAATTAATAAAATTATTCAGACCGAATCACGACCGCTTTGATTTTCGCGTGACAAAAAAATGCTTCGAGCTTACATTTAATCATTCATGAAGCTAAAAAAATAGTCTCATGTGTGAAGGAGAGTCCCGTACGTGAGCGAGGTTCGAGTTTCGTGGGATCGGGAGGTTCGCGTCTCGGATTAGCTTTTGGAATGCGTGAAGGTGCTCTGCTCGTAGAGAAGAAAAAACACGAGTCTGGATCGGAAGAACATATCCAGCGACATAAAAAATACAGAGGACTCGATGGAATATAAATATATATCTGTATACATATATACATAGAAATACAGAGAGAGAGAGAGAGAGAAAAATAATCGTTGGTACGATCTTCGTGGAGTAATGGCGTAAGAGAATCGAGTTTATTTCTCGGGCAGAAACGCGCTCGATGACGGGACATGAACGCGGCCTATCGTCTCGTTTCGTGATCGAAAGAATTCCATTCATAGATGTGGTACACATGACGCGGAGAAAGGAGACGGGGCGGGCGAGAGGAGTGGAATATAAAACGGGGTGAAAGCGTCGTAAAGAGATGGAGATAGCGTGAGAATGGAGAATGGAACGTACACTCGTGTGTTGAATTAGATGGCGCCGGGTAAAAAAGAACGTGAAACGAATATCGTCCGTCCTCCTCCACCATCTTATATATACTTTTTTTCGTCATTTTTTTTTTATTTTCTTCAAAAAAACATAAATACTAGGTAAACGGTGGATCTGCTCAGAATGGACATTCTCCACGAAAAAGTTCCCTAAAAACTCTTAAAAGAGTATTTAATGCGTAACGATGTAATTGTATGTCATTATAATTTTTTTAATGAAACGCCACGGAGTGATTTTTCTGACGAATAATTATTTTTATCTCTCTCGGTTTGGATACGTACTCCGTGTCCATTCACTCGAAATGTGTATAGATTACACGCGTATCCGGATCGTAACCCAATTTTAAAGCTCGAAAAAAATGAGATAGAGTGTGAAGCGTGATATCCGAACGCACTTTTTAAAATTGAATGTGGACACAGCGCATTCCATTCCTCTTTCTACTCGACTTCGCTGTTTGGCCTTGTTTGACATTTCCAAGTCCTGACCAAAAATATTTCATTCTATTGAAAATTCCGATGAGGGAATTTTCGTTGCGCGATCGGTTATCACAATGGGAGGTGAAAAAATGTCAAATACGTATTAGAGAGAGGAAAGAATTTTTCGTTCTGGAATAAATGTGTGCAGTTGAAAGAAAATTGAGAGGAAGAAAATTTAATTTGTGTAATTCACGTCGGATCTGAGAGGCAGATAATAGCTCGCGTTTCTCGCGCGAAAAAGAAAAACGAGACAAAGGAAAAAAAGAGTATATATGCAACGAATACCGTTAATGTATAATCATTGATGACGTTATATACACGGACAACGTACACGGCGTTGTAGAATCGCGGAGGCGGAGTTTGTTGGCGCGAACGGTTTCCGGTCCGCGCCGACGACTTTCATGAATGAAAAGCGCGCGCGCGCTCTTTTCTCAGCAGACTCGAGAACATTTTTGATACAACAATTTTTCTACACAATTCTTTAAACAACAAAAGAAAATCTTGAAGAAATTGATAAAAATAACGTTTCAAAAAAATTATCGAATATTACACATCACATGACACACCGCACTGTGTACAATGGAAACAAAATCGAATCCACTGAAATTTAAAAAATAATTTTAAGCTTTATAAAAGTCAAATTATTCAAATAATAATAAAACGATGTCTCGTATCGTGTTAAAAATCATAAAAAAATATAACAAATCATGATCGTTGAATTAAATGAACACAAAACGTTTGCACGATGAAAGCAATTTATCACACGACAAAATAAATATACCTAAAAGTGCAATTACACTCGTACAAAAGCTTCAAAAAAAAGTGTGTTCTCAGGGAAAAGGATGAATGTCGATAAAGAGGGAACGGAAGCGTTTGTGTGCAGTGGATTAATCGGTTATCGTGAAGGTTTTGTGTGCTCCGTATACGAGAGTCGTGAAATATAATACGAGGAGGATAAGGCCTGGGCGGTTTTCCGAGGGAACGGTGCGTGGCGGCGATGAGAAACGGACGAGCGGACGGGATATCAGTCGGTGACCCAGTCACGAGCTTCGATACGCTTATAAAGAAAAAAAGAGGAAAAAAAACAACATATTTCATCGTTCCCTTGGCCGAAGCGATAGAGAGTCTCCGCTCATTCAGCATATCTGCACAAGTCTGCGTTAAGAGCGAGTGAGCGAGAGAGAGAGAGAAGGAAAAAAAATGCGCGTATAAATATATGTAAATGCGTCACACGGCCTTTACTCGCCGCCGCGACCGTTGAGGAATCTTTTTCTCCACCTCCGATCTCCGTATATAAAGACACTTACTATGATAATCGTTAATAAATAATCGCCGTAGCCGAAAACTTCAAGGATCCCCGCGAGAATCGACGAGAATGTGAGAACTCTTTTCTCCGAATCTCATTCTTATTCTCGTCTTTTCATTTTTTTTATTTTTTCTTCTCGAAACGCGGGAGAGAGAGAGAGAGAGAAATCTTCGGAATATTCATCCCGCGCTTATCACTCTCTAAAATTCGCTCTGATAAAAAAATAACGTCGCGTATCGATAACAGAGGGAATTTCGAGAGGAGCGAAAAGTTACTACTCGGTATCTCGCGAATCGGGAATGCGAGAGAAAAAAAGTCGTACCCGATACGCGATCGGATAAGAATTCGATTCTCTCTCGTTAACTTGACATTGAGACGATAAAAGGCGAGAGCAGGGGAAAAAATGTCTTCATTCCCTGTCAATTTTACCCGAGAGAGAAATTAAAAAAAAAAGAAAAAGAAAAAAGCTCCGAATAAGCAAAAAGTCAAAGGGAGAAAAAAAGTGTGTGTACCACGGTTTGAAAAGTTGAGGAATTTCGTGAGATTCGCGTGTGTGTATAATCGTTTTTGAGGCAAAGTGGAATGCACCTTGCTCGGCAGGTTACGGTGTTTGCTCGCTGCAGAGAAGGAGATCTCTCCTTTGCATCTCTCTTGAAAAGCGAGAGAGAGAGAGACGCGTCTATCGACTTTGAATGCACGGATGAGAGTGGGAAAGAGAGCGAGATATTTCACTCCTCCGCGTTCATCGACAGTGGCACAGAGCGCAGACCACCTCATTCATCCCATCTGCATTCCTACGGTGCTACCTGCTGGGGTCCGGTGGAATGTCCGCGGCGCTGTAGGCACACGCACACGTCGCGCGTTCGCTTCTCTCCGTTTCTCTCTCTCTCTCTCTTTCGCCGCACCTCGTTCTCTTGTACCGCGCGCGAACCCGCGGGAGTCCGAAACTCGTCGAGGTTATATATTCACGCTTTTGCCAGTCGTTACGGCCTAACGACGCCCCGAAAACGAGGAACGTCACCTCCACAAATTTGTCAATTTCATTCCAAAAAATATGTCTTTAGTGTATATATTTTAATTAAAAATTAATCTGTCCTAAAACATTTGTTTCGAGTTTTATTATTTAAAATAAAATTGTAAATTGATAGAATTTTTTTTTGTTTTCTATTGGATTTTAAAGATTCGATTGTTAATATAATTTTTACATAATCAAAATTCTTTTCAATGATGACAGATACGTAATCGCATGCAGTGAAAGTTTTTTTTGGCTCTGCCCGAAAAAGAGAACCCGAAGAAATCGCTTAACGAATTTTTTTCCCTGTCGGTCAGTTCCAACATTTATATACTTGTATATACATTCGAAATGACATGTATATACGAGGAGAATCGTCAATAAAGTCTCAAATATCGCAGTGTAAAATCGGCGGCGGTACGGGCTTGAGTTTAGAAAAGAGGCGCGCGGGACTAATGACCCTCTGGGAATCGAAAAATCGTAAATAAATGAAGAAAGCTTGTCGGACCTTGGACACATCGCTTTACAGTTTCTGCCGATAAGTGTGAGTGAAAAAAAATTCTACGCGAGTTAAAAAAAAAACATTTCACATGAAATAACAAAATTTTTAAAATACGATAAAAATTTCGCTTCGTTATTTCATCGTGTTCGGTTTTCATTCCGGGCTCGCGTGTTAAACGGGGGCAATCTTTCGTTTACGCGTCGATTTAATATGCGAGGAGAAGCCGCGAGGTCATCGACGGTTTCTGTAGACCGGAAGTCGCCGCTCAAGCCCGCGAGGTGTTTTTCGCGTTGTCGTAAATCAGCTACATATAAAGTCGCATCTCTTCTTTTGATTTTCTTCCATACACGTGTTGTCCAATATTTGATGAAAAAGACTGAAAAATTTCGAGAAAAAAAAATCGATCGCCAAAATTATTATTATTAGAGATAAGAATTTTTTATCTGATGAAAAATCGATAATTATTTGTTTAATTATGAAAAATGGCGAATAAATGTTTGAAGTTTAGGTCGCATGTGGGGTGCGTGCTAGTAATAATAGGCGTGCGTGTGCTCGCAACGATAACGCGGAGTCGATGCCACCTGTGCGTCTGTCGCAAGGCCTAATTAATAAACGACGAGTTCCACGCTCGCGAAGGTGCGCGACGGGCGAACGGGATAATACGCGAGGAGATAAATAGAGGATGTCGAGAGAGAACGAGCGGATAGAGCACGAGCGACGTTTCCTCTCTCCTTTTACCTCATATTATTTTATACTCGATAAAAAAAAGGACTAGGTTTTATTTAAAAATACAAACACACGAAGATCGCCGACTCTCGACGCC
Source organism: Cremastinae sp. B BG-2022a (assembly GCA_030522605.1). Classification (NCBI taxonomy): domain Eukaryota; kingdom Metazoa; phylum Arthropoda; class Insecta; order Hymenoptera; family Ichneumonidae; species Cremastinae sp. B BG-2022a. The sequence goes on along the minus strand of JAPYYX010000529.1, from coordinate 44,136 downwards.
TTTCCCAATATAATCGTCCGGTCTGTCACGGGTAAAGATTTCGCAATCCACGGATAAATCTTCGCGAGATATACGCGTGAGATACGACGCTGAAAATCTCTCTCGCTCTTATCTCGATCGAATTTGCGTTTAATGCAGAATAATCGCGGCTTATCAAAATTCCTCGGGTATAACGTCAGCGTCCCTTTTTTCCTGCGAATACAAAAAATTTAATAATGGAAATTTCATCGGCAGAGAATTCGCGGAGTATTCGCGTTGAGAGTAGACGCCAGCGATTTGGAGGAATGAAAAAAAGGATAGAAAGTAAAAAAAAAAAAGAAAAAATAAAGAACGAATCGGCGGTCTTGAAAAATTTCGATTTCGATGCCGAAGCGCGAAACCTCAGCGGGCTTCATCTCAGAGATTCCTCCCTCCTTTTTTTTCTCCTCGTTAGAAGGGTATCATAACAGAGGAGATACAACTCGAGGCTGCAGGGAGAAAGGATTCCCGCTTTGTTTTTCTCTTCTCCTCTCGGACGGGAAGAAGCGCGAGGGGAAAAAAAAGACCGAAAAAATAAAGAACGGTGTAGTATACAAGACAATAAGGACCTTCGATCCTCCCGGAAGATTATTTTTTTCCTTTTCTCATTCATTTTGATTCACAATTTCACTATCTCTTCTATTTCATTTCGTTTCTTCTTCTTTTTGCGCGATCCTCTTTTCCATGATTTCTCTTTGGCCCGCGCCGACTTTTCTCTTAGAATTTTTTTTTCCTATCTGCAATTTTATATTCGAGATTTTTATAAAAACTTTTGTGGGTTGCATGAAAAGTAGAAAATTCGTAATTTGTGAATTACTGGAAGTTTGATACAAAACAATCTTTTGGCAATTTATTCCATTTTTCAAATTATTTTTTTGCATAAATCTGACGTTTCGCCGGATTCCTCTTTGGCACTCGCGAACTTTTCTACTTCCATTTTTTTCTCATATCCGGTAACTTCGTATCGGAGATTTTGATAAAAACTTTTTGTGATTTTTTTATCAAAAAATTTGAGAATTCTGAATTCGCGAAAATCTGATGCACAATTTTATCATCCCTTGTTACTCTATTCCAATTTTTAATATATTTTTTGCTCCAAAAGCTCCTTTTTCGATTTTCCTCTTCTGCTGACAAAATTCCCTCGGAATTACTTTCTCATCTCTGCAACTCCGAGTCGGAGATTTTCGCACTCCTTAAGCCAGTTTTGGTTAAGACGATATGGAAAAATAGGGGAAAAATAGTTAAATTTTGGATTCTTGGGAGAGAAATAGAAAGCTCGAGAAAGGAGTTCCAGGAAGCGCTCTCACGTATCCGCGAGTGGGAGAGGGAGGCTGCGAACACGATACGAGAATACGATTTCCCTAAGTCTGGCGCTCGATTCCGGGACTGGAATATATACGAACACACAAACGCACGCACACATACACGTAAATTTCGTATATCCTCGCGTCGTGGGCCCTCAATTTTCGTCTTTCTCACGCTTTTATCGCACATCCGCGTCTCGTTCCCTCGCACACGCGTCTACCTGTGGCTCGCACAAATATTCTCGTCGTCCCGTTCACGTTTACGGAGGACGCGGACGTGTGTAGAAAAATGTCGTACCTGCGAGGAGGAATAAAGAGAAAAGATTACAAGTCCGCGGCTGCTGGCTAGTGGCACTCGTTCAGCTTTCATTCTACATCTTGAGAGAAAAAGAGAGAGAGAGAGAGGCTCGAACGTGATCATATAAATTTCTTAGAAATATATTAACGATCCGAAAGGAGCAGGGTGTGCCTGGGTCTCTTCCCTCCACGAGAAAAGTCGAATGAATCGTACGCACACGAGCGTATTAAAAAAAAAAGGAATAAAAAAAGAATCAGGGAAAAAATAAACGTGCTTGTAATACACGGATTCGAGACACATTATAGGAGTGATCGACAATGAATTTCTGAGAATTTAAAGGCCCGCGAGAGGGTGTAAGACTCGCAGGTTGGGAAAAAAAATTTTTTACGTGTCGGAAACTTTTTTTTTCACGTATCTGAAAAAAATGTTTGTAGAAAAATGGTAAACTTTTTTCCCATGCTCTTTACGCCTTTCGACGCCTCAACCCTATAGTTCTACGGTGGGATATTTTTCGTTCGGGAGAGATTTTGACGTCGCTGTCCTCGTTCCTTTTTCCTCCCTCGCGCGCCAGCGGATGCTCGCTTCATGGGCATTTTTTTTCCCTCAAAGGACCTACCCCAAGGTTCCGGGAATCGAGGACTCCCCACGCTTGGATTTCACGTCCGTTTCTATTTTTCCCCTCCCTCGTCCTTTCAATGTACCTTGCACTCTCGTCTAAATTGGTCGAAAAATGCGAATCAGGTGGATCGGGACATTTTTTTTTTTTTTCATCGATTAAAATGAAAAGATAAATAAGCTTTTTTTTTGAAATCGTTCGAATAATGCGGTCGGTTCCTGGGAAAATTGTGAGAGGGTGGAATTTCCTCGGGACGTGTGTCGCTCCGCTTGAAAAATTCCCACGAAGCGCCGCGGGAAAAGACGCTATGGGAAAATTTGTGGAGCGCGAGAGGGAGCGAGAGACAGAGAGAGGTGAGCCTCGAATCGCTGAGAGGGGGTTAGTCATAATATTTAAGATAATCCTCTTTGGAGCTCGTGAACGATAGAGCTGTTTTCGTCGTCCGCCTTCAAAGAGACGAAGAAAAATTCCCATCGACGTTGCGCGCAGCGCTCTTTTTTTTATTCCCTTGGATCTCTCGCTGTAGATATATTTACGATTTTTTCTCTCTCCTCTTTATTCGGGAGTATCGATGATACAACGCGGAGTCTCATTGAGAAAAGACGGCAAGAAAGAGAAAAAAAATCGTGAATCGTGTTTACGACTAGTCCTGGCACCTCTTGATTTTACAGGCCATCGAGGTCGTGAACTCTTGCACCGGAAAAAAGAGGATAAAAAATGGGGGAATCATAAAAAAAATTTAAGACACTCTGTTCGAGCGGAAGGAAAGATTTGACGAGAGAGAGAGAGAGGAGAGAGTACGAGGCGGAATGTAAAATGAATTTTCCCAGCGCTAGTTTCCTCCGCGATATTTGCGGAAAGAGCGTTCCGCGTTTTTACATCGCTCCGAGGCTTCGGGAATGCAAATGAAACCGGTGAAATGAGATGCCGCGCGAGGAACAAGCGAGCAGCGCCATCTCGCGGAATAGAGCCCCGAGAGGAATAAAATGGAAGAATTAAGCGAAAAAATAAAGAGGGAAGGAGAAAATAAAAAGAGAGAATAAAATAAAAGGAGAATGGAGAGTCTGATGGAGCATCATGGTGGCAATAAGGCTTCCTTCCATGCGCCTCCTTTTTTCCTCTTTTTCCAAGAATCGAAAAGTGAGTTCGATACCAGGGAGGGGGAAATATTCCAAGTGCGGCTAAGGAGAGAGAGGGGTCGGGGGTCTCGGGTGGTCGAAATTCCTGGCCCAATTAGGACCCAAGCCGCGCGGCGAGCGCGTCTGCGAGCGAGACTCGTCCTTCTCCGGCTCTTGACGCACGAGAGAGAGAGAGAGACTCTTCGCAGCTCCCCCGTTTGGAAGCGCGGACAAAAGATACAATATCCGAGAGAGAGAGAGAGAAAGAAACGAGAGAGAGTCAGTTTCTTCGGGTATAAACACGAGAGTGTTCCTCCGAGGCGAGTCATTCACAGAAATCGGGATAAGAGACGAGGAGTGGGGCGACAGGCGCCAGAGTTACATTTTCCCGGTTCGTAGGACCCCGAAAAATAAACTTTCATTTGAATGCTTATCGATTCGGGGGTGATATACAGCTGATTATTCAATCGATTTCCGATATATGCGCTTTCGTGTACACACACACGCCGCATCGATAAAAGATTGCAGATAAAGTGTATAATCCTCCTTTACGATAGAATGTTTTCGGAGCGGAGTATTCGAGATAACGATTTCATTCTTTATCGGGAAAATACGCACACCGGGTACGTCAGGGATTCACGTGAACGTACAAAGTTCGCTTGTGGATTTACTCGAGTCTTCATCAAGGGAAATCGTGACGCGAATATCTTTTTTTTTTTGGTTTTCGAAATGGGTGAGAAAGAATTTCACGAGAGAGCATCTGATTTTTTGAAATTATATAGTTTTCGTATAAAAAAGTTATTTTTTCAAAATTTATTGGAACATTTTTAAATTATGAAATTCAAATTGAGTATGAATTTCTTTTTTTTAAATGAACATTATTATTATGAGGGATATTTCCAGATTTTCAGGATATGGAGTGAAGAGGTTTATCTATATTAAAAGACTTCGAATATTTCTGAAAATATCTGAAGGAAATGAACTGATAATAGACATGGTATCACGGTTCCAATGGTATTTTAGTAATTCAGGATGCAAAAGTTAATAAAGTGGATTTCTTATTTTCTAAGAATTTGCATTCTAAAGGAAAAATAACAAAATGACTAACATTCCTTAAAATGATGATAATTTAATCAAAATTGAGAGAAATTTTGCATGTTATTGAATAAATGGGTATAAATTCGTATAAAATGTCATTGTCTGACCAGATAATAAATTTAATTCCTTATACCAGTGTCCATAACTATATGATTGTAGAAAAAATACGATTTTCGTTTCCAATTACTCCAAACCGTATGAATTTTCAAAAAATGAAATTTATGCATTTTACGTCAAAGAAAATTCTTGTGAAATCTTCAATAATCTTGATCATTTCGCCTTGGTCCCAAAACACTTAAATCCTCATTGTCAAAATTACCTCCAATCGTTCACATTGTGTCAATACGCTCCAAGTGACGAACCTCATATCCGCAATCAAAGATCTGTCCTGAGAGCGTGCACTCTGAGGTTTAATAAGTAATAAAAAACCAGAAATATAAACCGGAAAAACAAAATAAAACGTAGCAATAAATAAATAAAACAACATAAAAAATCCTCAAAGTCCTGATAATGAAAAAAAAAGAGAAAAGAGAGGAACAAGTTTTCCGGGGTGATTCTCACCCTTTTAGTTTTGGATGCCTCTCTCGGAGGAGATTTTGGAGTGGTCGAAAAATGCGGCGAGAGCAAACTGCGGCTGCTTCTGCCGTTCGTTCTCGCGCTGTGTCGGTGGCCCCGATTCTCGGAAGGACCTCATTTGTTGCTGGCTGCTATATATCTCTTTGAGACTCTCTCTGGACGGTGTTGTTGCCGCAGCCCGATATATATACACACGTACTAACATACACGGACGAAGTTGTCCGGTCCTTTTTCCTTGATCCTCGTCCCGAAGGATGGAGAGAGAGAGAAAGAGAAGGAGAAAGAAAGAGAGAGAGAGATGAAGGGAAAGAGAAAGAGAGAAACGAGCTGGGAAGGACTCCGATGCCAGAGGCACGCACAAACACGCCGGAGTCCTGCATCCCGGAGAATGCGTTCCTCGCAAATATGCACTCGTTTATAAATATGCGCGAGAGAGCCACGAGAACTCGATATTTAACCTTTTACACAACTCTTTCTGGATTATCATTCGACCGAGGTAAATACGTGAAAAAAGATTTTAATAATTTTGTGGTTTATTTATTTCTGCGGTAAAAACTGTGTAAAATATAAAATCCAATGTTTTCGTAATTTGACGCGTGGGAATCTCGTATTCGCGCCGAGGAATTTCTCCCTTCATCCCTTATCGTTCTCGATCGGGGCCGGGGGTCTCACGGGAAAAAATGTTGGGGCAGGTTTTTCCTAGAATCGAAGGACATCGTCGATGTTCCTCAATATAATAGCGTCTCTCTCTCTCTCGCGTCTTTTCTTCGAGTAGGTGATAACGAGCCGAGAAAACTGATTCCCCGGGTCCCCTGATAAATCGATCGTGAGATTTAGTCTCGGTATATCGAGGCGAGGAATTCGTATACGTATATGCAGGAGGATCCGTGAAAGTAACCCAGAAGAATTATCGACGTGACTGTCTTGTGCACGACGTAGAATGCCGAGGAAGGAAAAAAAGGAGAAAAAGAACAAGGAAACGAAGAAGAAGAAGAAGAAGAAGCCAAGCGATGGCGAGGTCGTCGGCGCGGACTTCGGAGGAGGTCCGTAAAAAGGTATGAATGTATAAGTAGCCTGCGTGGGGGGCAGTCCTCGCGTTTCATCTCCCTCTCTCTCGAGAAAAAAAAAGAAATAAGGAAAAAAAAACGAATTCTCTATATACATTCTTACACTCTTTTACCCGGGTTTCTCGGTTTCTCTGGGCGGCGGTCTATTTTCATCCCGCTTACACTTTCGCGTACCTGTGCAGGTAAGGTCGCGTACGCGAAATGAGATTCGCGAGAGTGTGCGAGAATATCCGCGAGGAAGAGACGGCGCGGAGATAAAAGAGAGAGAGAGAGGACGAGAGAGAGTTCTGACCAGAGAGGGAACGAGAAGGAGATGGCAGGAAGAGGAACGGAGGGGCGAGAAGGGAGGGATGAAACGTCGGCTCGATTGAGAAAGACGCCCTGCCGAGATGCGAGGCCGAGTGCCGCCACCGAGAGCAACCGGAGAGAGAAAACGAGAGAAATAAGAAGCCGAATGAGCCTCGGAGGGAGAAGGAGAGCGCGAAACTGAGAAAAAGAGAAAGAGAGCCTCTCGCATCCCTACCCCGTTTTCTCTCTTGGATTCAAAGAACTGGGAGCGAGGTAAACAAAATATTTCTGCGTGGCTCTCTCTCTCCTCTCGCTTCGTATACGCTCTGTTGGGCCTCACTCGGCCACTAACACTCGAGTCACCGACACGAAACCTCTCCGCACATCATTGAGGAGAACTTGCACGCCGCGATCGTGTGTTCGTAATCAAACACACGCGAGTGCGTTCCCCGCGATCTACTGCGGACCGAATATACGTATTTTCGTCCCGCTCTTTTTCTCATCCCGATAGAGTCCGCGAGTATTCACATTTTGAAATAAAAATACGATAATAGAACTAGAAAATTACGAATAATAATAATGATAAAATGTGTCGAGGAAGAAATATTTTTATTTTGTAAGATTTTAATAAATCATCGTGAATTATGATGTAAAAAATATTAATTCAGAATGAATGAAGAGGATTTCACTCGGCGATAAATATTTCCTCATACTTGACCCACGTAACAAAAATTTCGTTAGGAGCGTTGAAGGATTTTTGGCCAGCTTTTTTTTCGATCGAAATAAACGCCATGAGAGAAGGAGAGGACGGTACAGAACGCGCAAAGCTCGATCGGTAGGCGAATCTCTCTGAAGAATGTGTTCGGGTAACAATAACTCGCGCGGATAGCCCATAACTTATGTGAAATTCGCAGGTTAATAAAAAAAAGAAGAGAAAAGAATACGAAGAATGAGAATGAGAATAAGCGAGGAGAAGGATCCGCGAGTGAGAAGGAGGCGCCCGGTGGCGCTCGGGAGGAGGGTGTCCTCTCATCCCGAATATAGAGAGAAGAGACGAAGAAAATACGGGGTTGAGGGCCCCGAGGATGGCCCGCGCGAAAAGACGAGAGAGAAAAAAGAGAAACGCGAAAGGAACGAGAGAGTAAAGAAACACGCGAAGGAACAAGATAAAAAAACGCGACAGTAAAAAAAAATATACGAGAGAGAGAGAGAGAGAGAGAGAGAGAGAGAGAGAGAGAGAGAGAGAAGGAGAACAAGAGAGATCGAAAACGTGCGAGGAAGAGAAAAAAATACGCGAAGGAGCGCGAGAGTAAAAGAGTGCGAGAGGAATATAGAGGGAAAAAAATACGCGAACGAGAGAAAAGGGTGGGAGATTCTCGTCTCGCGGGTTATGTATGTGAGAAGCCGAGTAAGCAGGCCGGAGTACACGTTTTTACCAGCGCGAAAGCCGAGGAGAGAAGAAGAAGAAGAAGGAGGAGGAGGAGAAGAAGAAGAGGAAGAAAAAGAAGCACAAGAAGGAGGAGAAGAAGAAGGAGGAGAAGAAGAAGGAGAAAGAGAAACGCGGCGGTGGGAGGAAAAGCGGGGAGCAGTGGAATGCGGCCATGGCCCCGGTATACGCGTCCAAGTATGCGCGTATTTGTGTATTTATGTGAAACACCGCGTTCGTGAGAGAGAAACAGAAGAAGAAGATGAAGGAGAGTGAGGGAGAGAGAGAGAGAGAGGAGAGCCAATGACCAACCAAGGTGTGCCGGCGGCGGTCGTGGCAGGAGGAATAACGGCAGCTCGTCGGCCAGGAACCTTGCGGAGGATATCCTTTCGGTCCCGAAACGCGCCCTCACCGCAAATCCTCGCAGAACTGAGCTAGAGTTGGCCTAGGCATTTTTGACCAAAATATAATTATCATCGATTTTATTCCAGCCTCTATTTTTTTCGGAGTTATTTTAATTGAAGATCTCACGAGGATCACAGAGTCCATGTTTGTGAAATTAAAATATCTTCTTGTAGTCTGATTAATGTTGATGTTATATGAATTTCTATATTGAGGTAATTTTAATATATTTGAGACTCTCGTCACTTCAATGTGAATTGGATTCGAATGAATGCTGCATGCAGTGCAGATTTGTTGTCTACGTTTTGCAATCGTTCCAGACTCCATCTCCAGACTGGAATTCTGATACTTTGGCAATTTTTTCAACATATTAAGGATCGGTAATTGAATCTTTGTATATAATTTATACGTTTGAATTGAACAATTAAATGTTCCAGTTTTTAAATACTTTCATTTAAATTTAGAGCTGATTTGTCACCAAGACAGTTATCACGAATTCTGACGAACTCTTCTACCAAAATGATCGAGTATCAAAAATAAATTTTTCCTCGAAAACATATTGAACATATTCTATCAATTGTAAAAGCAATGAATTACAGATCGGTGTTTTTCCTATCATACGAGGAAACTTGAACAATTTTTCGACCAATTTTAGACTACGTAAAAGTGTAATTGGTGAAAAAAAAAATTTTTCGGTGGTTATCCAGGTGTAGAGTGTACGTGTAAACAGAGGGAGGGACGTGTGTACGAAGACACGTATATCTATCTGGTCGCGAGCAGGAACGATTACCTGGAACGACGGACGCGACACGGGCCGCTCTCGGCACGTGAGGGAATGTCGTCAATGCGGCCCGATACGCGTTCTCCCGTCTCGTTGTTGATCCTGCTTGGTGCTTTCCAGCAGGCTTGCAGGAAGGGGAAAATGCCTTCTGCCTGTTTCCGTCTCTCATTCTCTCTCGTCCTCTTTCTCGATTTCTCCGAGTATACGAATGCCTCTCGCGCTGACTCCGAGACTCTCGACTCTGGTATTCAAACCACGTGGATCTCTCGGCGAAGCGCCGTGCGAGCGAGACGCCGCGAGCCTGCCGAGCGTAAGCTCGAGAGAGACCAAAAGGGAGGATGGAAAAGGTGAAGGATGATGAAGACGCTCGAGGTACCGGAGAACCTGCCAGAAACGCGGCGTGACCTTTTGCATAATTGCTATCCTACTATCCTTGAATCGGAATGATATCCGGAGCAACGAATCTCGCGTGCTATCTTTGAGAAAACTCGCAATAACGATTATACAAAAAATCAACAACAAACGAAAATCACGAAGACAAAAATTTTCCAAAAAACTTAAAACAATATAAAACAAAGAGGAATAAAAATCCAATAGAAAATGATGCAAAAATAAAGAAGAACAAAATTTCGAAAGATTATCGCGAGAATAAAAGAGTCCAGGATTTCTCAAGTTCTGGATCGTCTCGGGCGGTCCACGCAGGATCGCGGCGAGGAAGGTGCGGAGGAAGACGAGGAGTAAGAATCAGAAGAAGAGGAAGATGAAGAAAGAAGAAGAAGAAGACGACGACGATGGTGGCAGCGATTTTTCTCCCCGCCGCGAGATCGGGAGGGAGGCGAAGACGCAAAAGAGGTCCAAGTGGGAAAGAGAGAGAGGGAGAGAGGGAAACGAGGGGAGGGGGAAAGATGAGCTCTCTCACTCGCGAGAGGCGCCCCTGGGAGAACCCGAACAAGTGAGAAGAGAGAAGAGGAGCAAGAGAGAGAAGGAGATAAATATAAAAAGAAAAAGACGTGGTGGAAGAAAAAGAAAGAGAGAGAGAGAGAGAGAGAAGGCTTCGTACGGCGTGGGAACCGGGGAAAACGTTTCCCGCATACCGTAGGCCTCCCTATACGGGGCAACATATTCTCCCCCTCTCCGCCGAATAAGAGTTGTTGCCCCCGTCAGGTTTCTCCTTCTCTTCTCCTCCGACCCCCTTCCATCCGCCCTCTCGCTCTTGCTCGCTCTCTCTCTCCTTTATCTTTCTCTCCCTCTCTCTCTCTCTCTAGCGCTTCGGCTTAATCCGTGTGAAATTCTCGATGTGTGAGACCCGACGAATGTGTGCTCCTATCGCTTCACCTCTCCGTCTCGTTCTCTCGCCACGGGATAACACACGAACGAGGACACGAGTGTCGAAGAGTAACCAGAGATGGCCACCGTGCCGACTTGCACGAATTTATTTAAAATGTTTTTTGTCCGATTTTTTTTAAATTCCATTTTTTAAGTATTTTTAATTTTGTTGTAGTGTGATTTATATCGGAATGTTTTAGAGAGGTTTTGTTTGGGATATTTATTGAAGAATTTAATTTAATAATTTTCTTTTTTGGTAAGTAAAAAAGTTAAAAGATTTTTGGCGTTTGGTAAACAGGATAATTAAAAGTAATTACTCACGATTTTCCAGGAATTGAAATACGATTGGTTTTTTGTCAAACTCACCTGAAACATGAAAAAAAATGAATTGGTTAATCAGACAGAATTTTCGTGTGTTGGAGGGAAAAATTTCGTCGCGAAAGGTAAACATTACGAAAGAGCGATGAACGAGTGTGTTACGGTTCGAGTTACATCGTCAGAGATTTTCCTTATCTTGCGCCCCAAATTCCCAATAATAATGTGCGCGATAAGGAGATAACGGGGTCTTCGCCAAGATGGAGACGACGCGAGAGCAATTTTTGCTCCCGAGGAAACAAAAATAAAAATAAAAATAAAAAAATTGAAGGGAGAACGACTCTCGTGATGTGTTTTTCGAAATTTCGAAAAGACTCCGTACTGCGCGCGTCTCTCGTCGCGGTAAGGAATAATCGTTTGTTTCGGTACCAGGGGTTGTAAAAATACAAGAAAAATATTTCAAGGGGCGCCCGATGAAAGGAGAGATAAAACGGAGAAGGACGGAGAGTTGGGAACGTCGAAATAAAATGGAGAATATGTTAAAAGGCGAGAGAGTGGCGGAGGCGAGAGGGGAAGAGTAATAAGGAGAAGGCGAAGAAGGCGAGGAAGACGAAGACGACGACGAAGAAGAAACGAGCGGTCCAGATGAAAGAGAGAGCCGGGGTAGGAGGTGGATGCCCTTCTTCCAGGAACCCTTATAAACTCAGTGGCCTCTCTTCTTCTTCTTCCTCGCTGCTCGCCCACGCATTCTATCTTCTCTATTTATTTTTCTCCTTTCCTCCGGGTCCCCCTTCAAAGTCCCTGCGCACAGACGCATACGGCACGACCGGTAGTGTGCATACATCCAGAATGCCTTTTACGAGCCACTGGAATATAAGCGTCACCAAAAATTCTCACGGGCACTTTACGCGAAAATAAAACAGAAAAAATGATGAAAATTATATTGATTGAGTGAAGTGAGAGTTCTTCTATTTTTAAGATTTTTTTTTTCCGGTAATTAAAAAATGAATTTTCGTGATTGATTTTCAAAGATGGACGCGTGGACGAGTGCATCAGGCCGCGAATAAAGTAATCACCGGAGTAAAATTGCTTCATGAGATAGTCGGATTGGCTCCGGCCGCTTGGCTGCTCAATTGTCCAGACACGCCTCCCTCCGGGCTAAATGAAATTTGATTTTGTCGGGCAATTTCGCGCCCAAATCGAGAGTCTGGCCCGCGAGGAAGCTCCTTCGGCCGCCCAACCCCTTTTTCTCGCCCTCTCATCGATGCTAAAAGACGAGCTTGCGAGCTGTCAAGTGCTTCGTAACCTCGTTAAGAGAAACGCTTCGCGGTATTGGTCTCATTGAGCGCTCCTCCCGGGCATCCTACTCGTATATGAAGACTCTCACGCGCTCTTTCCCCGAAAGGACAAAGTCATTTTATTATATCCCAGGAAAAATTCTCGAAGGCGCACGGAATTTCAACGAGCGTCTACAACATTTCATTCCATTTATACCACAGATTGAGCTATAACGGTGAAAAATATTTTTTGAAAGTGGAAGATTTTTTTGAAATCGAAAAAGTGGATTAAAATGAAGTGAGTAAAAAGATTTTTGTCAAAGTTTCACGAGTGAGAGGAACGATTAAATATTATATTCAGTTTTGTTCAGTTAAATAGATAAATTATTCTGTACTATTAAGAGTAAAATGTTTTTCGAATATAAAACTATTTGGGGTGGGTTAAAATACGCAAGATAAAATAATTTTCTTTAAAGTTGGGGAAAAATTGTTTATACTGGCAGCCAACGTCGAATATCCGTTAGCAAACTTATATATTGGACCCGAATTATCCCACGTTTATAAATATTTTCCAGGAAAGATTTTCGCAAGTGAGTGAAACCATTCCAATTTGCATTTTCACGAGCACCTCCATTGAATATTCAGTTTTTTTTACAAAAAGCCTCAATCTCTGAGTATATAAAAAATATTTTCAGAAGCTAGAAAATTTTACAGAGCGGAAAATACATGGAATAAAATTTGTCGCCAGAAGATTTTCGGGAGTGAGTGAATTAATTTGCATTTTAACAAGTGCTTCAATTATTTAATCTCAAACTTTTTTACAAGTACATTTTACGGAAAATGTATATAGAAAAATTTGTTCGAAAAAAGAAACGCGAGATGGAATATTTCACTTGAAAACTTTCACGAGAACGAAGTATATAAAAGAATTTTGATATGCATTTCAAAGAAAGTGCCGAAAATATTCTACTTTATCTATGCAATAAAATAAATTCAAAAATAAGTGAAAGTGATTGTTTAGAAAACAAAAATGTTCTTTCGAGTTTTTTTTTTAAAAAACCTTCGTGAATTGTAATAAACGAAAAAAAATGCATGTGCATTTTAAAAACTGTATCAAACACATATTATACAAATATTCAATATTTTTCTAAATGAATTTTGCAATGAAAAACATTTTTTAAGGTGGTGTAAATATCAAAAAGCCAGGAGATAAAAAGAAAATTTATTTTGCATTCAGAATGATATTTTGTTGGAAAAGTTGTGGAATTTAGTTTCCTGTAAAATTATTTTGTTAAAAACGTTCAACTAAATGTTTCTTTAATGCTCCAATTTTTTTAGTGCTCCATTGTGATACCAACATGGAAAAATCATGTTTTTATTCACATTTTAGTGACGATTACAAAATATTCGTTTGTATTTTTTTTCATTTGTGCATTTAATTAAATAATTTTTTAGAATATTTACATGGATATTTATATCTTTGACTGAACCAGTTGTTAAATTTAACAAAACTGATCCTTGCGAAATAAAGTTCAACTGATTTTGTTTTTTCGAATGCGAGAAGTTTTTCTGTTGAATCTGCTTGAGGGAATAGAAGGATAGATGTGCGAGAAGGAAAAAAGGAGTAGGGAGAGGATCGGCATGGTAAAAGAAGAGCGAGGAATGAGAGAAAGAAAGGAGCGAATATAATGCCGACAGAGGCCACGAGGAGGCGGAAGCAGCCAACGATCAGCAAGTCAGATAGCGATGAGAGGAACAGTGCACGCAGCAAACTCAGAGGATCCGCCATTGATACGCAATGAGTCTAAATATACGCGACGATAAACTCAAAATAAAAATAATAAATTTAATTGAACCCGATTTAGAAAAAATCGTGATAAAAAATCAAGAAGAATGACTTTTGTTTCGAGTTTCGTGCTCCAAATGGGAACTTTTTGTAATTCCGTCAAAAATCAGCCGCCATATTGTCGGTTCTCGCAGTTGCGCACTTTTGAGGATAAAAATATAGAGCAAAATCATTTTTTAATTATTATATTGCCGATTGAGAAGTAGAAAATGTATTTTCGTCCTCCGTCTGAGCAATTAGTCAACGTTTCTACTGTCGCGCGTCCATTTTATCGCTTCGCCGCCATCTCGCTCTCACGGACACAACTCACGCACAAAAGTGAAACTTTCGGGTTGTTTCAACTCCGAAAATTCTGGGGAACGCTTGTATCGAGAAAAAATAATATGCGAATGTTTGCGCAACTTTCACTCCCCTCTTTTTCGACCACACATCGATTTAGAGAAAGCGACGTACAATATTTTAAGTGGCGAAAAGATTTCACAGCAAAATAAGTTACACACACACACTTAGCTATATATTTTATATTTTTTCCAACATTTTATTTAACGAAACTTGACTTTTTTCACGGAGTTTTTATTTTGACTCTTTGAGCAAAATTTTACGAGGATATTGCGAGGGTAACTTCGCGTGTACCGGAGATAATTCGTGCCTGACGTCTCGCGTATTCGTTTCATTGTTCGCTTGACAGGAGACTTAATAATTCTGACGTAAGAGCCACCTGCACCCGAATCTTGGACTAGAATAGTCCCTTCTATAATATCTTGCAACCCTCCGTGTATCCTTTTATTACATATGGGACTTAAAATGATTTAAACATCAAAGAATCACGGTGAAACATTTTTGGACACATTTTCACGGTTTTCATGACGCAAAAGCCACGAGAATGCGGAAGCGACGAATTTTACTATCTCAAGTTAATTTGTATATTCTTTTTCTGAGACTCAAAGTACGTAAAATGCTAAAAATCAGTACTTGAATAATGTATTTGGAAGATTTGATCGATTGAAAAATAGAAAAATTACCTGATCGAGGAAACGAGTAAAATAAATTGGGATGAAAAACGTACATTCTGAATTTTGCTCCACTTTTCTTGACAAAGAATTTTACTTGTTCTATTACGACTTTATATTATGATTAAGACATGGAGAATCTGTTTTTCCTCGTTTTTGAAATCATTCGACAGAAATTGATATGTTAAAAAATGCAGAAGTGATGAGGCGAGAAAATTATTTAAATACAAAGTTCCTTTAACTGAATTTATCTAAAGCTTTCAATCCTTTATTTTTTCATTTTGGAATAACTAAAACATGCGGAATTCATTCTTCATAAAAACTGTTTAAAATATATCATGTCAATCAGAAACAAGTGCAAAAAGAATCAGATTAAAAAAAAAAGAAAAGAATCGCAAAGTATTGTAAAACATTATTTCAACCCCTATATCAGAGACTCAAAATAATTGAAAAGTTGAGAATTCATCTTAAAATATTTTGGGATGATTAAATCGATTATGAAACAAAAAAAATCGCAAAAAAGAGGAAGTGAGAGAGAAAAAAATTCTTTGGAGAGGGAAAATGCATCCAGCCGTCAAAACGAGGCTCATTAAACTCGTCACCGGTTCACCTGAGGCGTAACGCGAACAGCGCAAAACCGACGTTCCCTTCCCTGTCTTTATTATCCTTCTTTTTCTTCCAGAGTCACCCACGCGACATGTGGCAAGCGGATCACCGAAAATATACATTCTTACTTTATCCTCTTTTTTTTCGTCCTCGTCATCACGGTTGAATAAGAAAATTTAAAAATAAATAAATAAAGAAATGAAACCACATGGAAAAAATGCTTGATAATGTTCAGGACGAAAAGTTCATGGTAAATAAACGACGAAAATGCATAGGAATGGATAAAAAGCGTATCATAACTATGAAAGGTTGCATTCCCTGTTTTTGAAGAAAAAACCAAACATTTCTTACGATTTTATAATTCAAGGGGATGTTGGAGTCATATGTATGAGTGCAAAAAGAGTCAAAAAACAGATTCCTGTTTTTCTTTATATTTTATGAGCTTTTTGAAAAAGTTTATTTTCTTAGCCCAAAATACGATATTATCTGCAGAATTTACAGCTCTGCGAAATTTGTAACTGTATTTTACAATTCAATAATTATAAATTCAGGAAATTATATATTTATTATCATTGTGATCACTTTATTATGGTGCAAACGCAAAAGTAGATTAAATCGATCAAAAATCATTATAATTTCAAATAAATATTGTAAAATAGTCTCAACTGTAATAAGTGTAGTCACAAAAAGCTGAATTCTATTCGAAATATTTTGAAGCAAAAAAATTTAATTGAATCCTTTTCGTCAGTGGAGTTTTGAGATTTTACATTTGTGTCCCCAGTTGTGGATCGAAAAATTATGGAGTATTGCACTTACCTTTCTTCTATACCCATTTAAATAATTTTTACCATATGATGCATCAGTCGAATTCTTACTATAAGTATACAATAATATTTCAAGAACAAAATCATCCTTTATGGTAAACATAAACTATAAATATTTCGCACTTCTGAAAATTAGATACTAAAATTTAAAAACATATTCGAAAAACGTTTTAAGTGCTTCCTAATTTGTCCATCATAGTTACCAAGACCTTTAACCCAATAATTTTTCAAAGCTGTAACGTCACCGAAAAAAAATTCCAAACTTCTCTTTTCTAACTATCATATAAAAAATTCATGAAGTAAAAATGAGGAAACTGAATATAAATGAAATAAATACTTCTTTTTGGATATTCTTCAGCTCCCAAAATTCGAATACTATCAATCGAAATCAATTTTTCGCATAATTTCAGCGAAACCAAATTCATGAAGGCGAAACAAAAGGACAGTCCATCCTCTTCAGGTGTATGGTGAAGAGAAAAAAAGTGCCCTGTTGAAAAAGGTGGAATATTTGAACAAAAAAAGTGCCGGTTGGGTTGGTGGCGCGCCGGCGTTTACCATCAATCTCCATTAAAGCTTCCGACAGGAGGCATCGAGGGAGGAAAAGAGCCACCTCGCGGAGGGTTGTTGCTTCCACGCGTTACTCCTTCACCACACCCTTTCGCCAAGTTCCCGGTTTAGCGTCGTTACCATTCGCGAATCGCGATTCCCGCGAGGAGCACGAGATTGAGAACAAATTGACGGATTTTTCAATTTTCTATGAGCAAATTTCAGAAATCGTTCTCATAGGAAAATCTCGAAGTTCAAGAATATTCCTTGCTCTTTTTATTGCTAATTTTTTAACTTATTCCTTTTGGAATTTTTTATGACATATTTGTATACATTTTTAAAAGATCTTACCTTTATGGAAAAGATTTTAATCTTCATCATTTCACTCACATAGAAATTACGTTCGAGCGCGAAGACTTTGAAGATCGAAAATCGAAAGAACACTGAAGAAGACTGAGAGTACGATCGAGAAATAAATTTGAGGAATTTCTTGGCAAATTAATCGTGGAATAACATGGAAATTCTTGCTTCGAACGGTTGAAGGAACTTACACAATAATATACAGAGAGAGTTGATAAATACTCATATTATTATTTTTTTCGTTCTCATTTCTTGTTTACTTGTTACTTATAATACAATATTCGAAATTGAGGATCGAAAATTCTTGGAAGTAATATTATAATTGCTTTTCAGCTGATATTTATCAAAACATTTGTTCCTCGATCTATCACAAAACGAATCGTTGAAATGATCGAACGTATTTAACACAGGCGAGCAAATGTATTCAATGTCAATGACAATCACGTCATAGTCGAAAAATAACTTTGTTTTTCGAGAGACTCGATAAGATTATTTTTCTTGATAATAAATAATTGTGTAAGTGAATTAATTTATTGTTAGTAATAAATTATGTGCACGTGGTCGAAGGAATATTGAATAGCTGCTCCGAAACTGAAAAGCTCGAGATAATTTGTTTTTCAGAGAAAAGCGTGAGATTTGTGATAAAAGAGCGGGAGCAACGATTCCCAAAACAATTCGAGCGTTGCTCCTAAAGTTAAAAAAGCGTGGAGTTTAATCGAGGGCGTCCATTTTGATCCGAGCCTCGAGATATACGAGATAGTACCTCGTGCCACGAGACTGTTTCTTTTTTTCGAGAATAGATTAAAAATTCGAGCAATAAATTTCTTACCGAGTGATCGTAGGCAGGGAGAGCGCGGAATCGGTGAAAGAGTGAATTCTCGTGGTCCAAGGCGGTAGATCGTAGTCTCGTGGTCTCGGCGTCCATTTTGATGACGCCCGGGCTAACGTTGTGGCGAACACGAGAGGAAGACGATCTCGAGGAAAATGCTGAGGCTCCCGGCGTGAAAAGATGGCGGAGAATCGCGTTTACGCGAAAAGAGAGACGAAAGAGCTCGAGAAACGCGGCGAGAAAATCGTCGCTCGATATCTCCGTTTCCTCTTTTTCCTCCTCGAGTATATACGATCCAGGAAATATCAATTCCATTCTGGATCTCCAGGGTCTTCCGGTGGTGCTCGGGGAGTAATTTTTGAACGGAGAAAGAACGAAGACACGTGGATCGTCGGTGGCAGGCCAGGTGCCTCGCGAACTTGTCGTTACGACTGTTCACGTGCACCACGCGCGTCGCGCGGCGCGCCGCCATCTTCCTTCGCCAGCACCATGCGCACTGATATCCCCCTCCAGCCTCCGCGATACTCGATACACGCACACACTTGCCGGAATACCGAGACACGCGACTTTCGGCGATGATGGACGAAAAACGAGACGGAAGCATTCGCGAGAATTGATGTGAGAAAAGGAGATACTTTCGACCGAGATCGTCATCCCCGCACACTCACAAAGAACTTCTTCTTCTTCTTCTTATTCTCCTTCTTCTTATTCGCTTTCCGCTTCGTCTCCTTTTTTTCTCAGCCAATATTCGTCGACGAAACGATTCCGTCCCGTACATGTGTGCTCGTCAACATTCCTTCATTATTCTGGTAATTTAAGAAATTATTTTGTTCCCATTGAATCTTAAATTAAAATTCATGTTCGGATACTAATTGTTTCGTTTCGTAGATTTCTGATCGATGTTACTCGGTTGATTCCTACCATTCTTATTTGTCGGTCGTGGAGAATCCCTCATTATCGTCGTAGCGGGCTACAGTCAAATTTTCTACGAGCATCTATTCTTCGCGCTCGGTTGGTAAAATTCGTGCTTCCTCATTTTTCGAAAAAAATTTAAACACCCGGGCGACAAATGATCGAATCTTCGAAACAAATTCACCGGACATTCGATTCCATTTTTTCGGAGTAAAGAATCATCGAGGCACCATAATATAAATATTATTTATTCGTGAAAGTGCTGTAGGGCCTTGGAATTATACGAAAAAATGATGAAAATAAAGAGGATCGTGGTGGCTGTACCGAGTCGAAGATTAGGAACGAAAATCCACGAACGATGAGTCATGTTCTCATCTCGTTGGTAAATCCATTCATCGTCATGACACGTATCTCTCTCTATTTCGCTCCCTCCCTTTCTTCCTCTCTCTCCGAGTATGGGGCACACGAGAGTGTTCTTCTCATCGTGTACGAGTATTTCCATCTCTCCTCCCGGGGCTCTCTTTCTGGAGCATCGCTCTAATATCCGAAGCGTTCGAGTGTATAATGAAAATTCCTCTCCGCCTCGATTTTACCGTCCTCATTATTTGGCACGAGTCCAGTTCCTCATCGACTCGTTTTTTTCCTCTCTCTCTCTCTCTCTTTATTTCTCAGAGCCTCTCGGACGATTCTGAACAAAAAGAAAACGTATCGATGCTCCCTTAATTTTTCTTCTTCTCATCGTTTTTCTCGTCTCTCGCTCTTTGTACTTCCTCTTCACTTCCGGTTGAGCTTATTTCCGAGTAAACAGCCGTTTCACTTTTCGTTGATGCGTCGCGACGCCGGCGGAGGCCCGGGGCGCTTCGGTCTCGATTTGAAACTCCGCGGCTCGTTAATTATCCGGCTTATCGGAGCAGAAGCCGCCACGGGTTACGTAATGCGCCGCCGCTCCTTGCGAGCCGGAACGTACAGCCGAGCGACGTATATATCTACGCGCGCTCCGTGCATTTCTTTCTATTCCTCGCACAAGGAAATTTTCGAAGTCGTATCAACCGCTGCGTTTGCACGAGAGAGCTTTCGAATCGAGGTCAATTTATTCGTACTCGAAAAATCGACGAGCGAACTTCACTGGAGGAAAATATGTCTCGATGATTCAAACGTCACACTGACATTTGCACGAGAAATTCAAATTTTGGATTTCAAGATCGAAAGAATAAAAGTTCATGATTCGGAGCGAAAATTCCGCGGCGTTTCTACGCCGCGGACGAAAGAGAAAACGCAGTGTATACAAACATGCACACGTGCACATTCAGCGTTTCTCTCTCTCTCTCTCTCTCTCGTAGCACGTAACCGAGATAATCTCGTACAAAGAAGACACTAACTACGCAGATTCTGCGAGTGAGAGCCTCGAGATCCAATTCGCGTTAAATTCCATTTCCGCGCAAAACGCGTGGAAAAACACGCGGGCGTCTTTGTTTCTCAAGTAACACCGGAAAAGTCATTGAGATAAGGGAATAATACGTGGGCGAGAAGCGGAACTTTCGATTCCCTTGTATATTTCTCTCTTTCTCCATTCGGGTAACTTTTTCGCCCGGAGAATCGAGCGTCGACACATTTTTTCCACTCCGATCGTCGACCTCGAAACTGACCTCGGGAGAAAAAGAATCCCGCGCGATTATCGATCGAGACTCGTCTCTCTTCCATTTCTTCCTCTCTCTCTTTTTTCCTCGAATTCATTTATTCTCCCTTTGTAGGAAATTTATTGTATTGTGGAAAAGCCGATTTGCGATAGTTCCGGGCTCGGTTCTTGTGCGCGAGCGACGAAGTGGTCGTTGATAATCGCGTTTGCGCAGAGACCAAAGGCGCGCGCGGCACGCTTCGCGTTTTCTCTCTCTCTCTCACTCTCGCGAAGTCCAGGAACTCCGAGGCATGAAGTACACACTCTCCTCGTGTTCACGAGCACGAGAAAAAAAAAGACGCAGTTACGAATTTTCCGGAAGAAGATTCGATGGACGACGAGCGCGTTTCGTGTGCTCGATTTCCGATCGAAAAAGAAAACAAATAAAAAGCGTGGTCGGGGTTTCACGAAGTATTTTTGAATTCTCGTTAACGAGTAAATAGTGTCGAGCACGAGGAACTTTTTTGAAAGGATGAAAAACACGGTAGAGCCGCGGGGGCTGAACTCTCCCACGCACCGACGTTGTGGCGCGCGGTCCGCGTGGGACTGCGCGCGCTTCTCGATCCGACGCCACTCTCGGGGCGCCCGGCCGCCCCTTTCCGCGACTTTGCCGCCAGCCGCTTTTCCCCCCTCTTACCTCTCCCTCGCGCCCTCTCTCCTGGTCCTCCTCTCGCCGCTCCTACCCCCTCGCACTCACCGTTTCTCGGATATGATCGCTCGATTTTACCGACCGATTACACGCTTTCCTTTCAACTTCCCATTGTTCGAGGAGGCGAATATAAAGGATAAAATAACACCCGAAATTATGACTTTATATCCTAATTTAATTAATTTTGGATTTTTCTAGAAAAATCACTCTAAGACATTTTTCTGTATTACTTATAATAAATGAGTAAGAGAATCAAATGCCCAAATGATCATAAGGATGGACAATAATTATAGTGAAATTTGTTTGAAAAATTATATGGTGACAAAAATGAGACGATTTCGATCGCATTTCTTCAGTTTCATCGATTTTCTCTTGAATTTTATTTTTAAATATCTTTTTTCACGTATTTCCAGCGTAACAGAGAATCGAACTGCTTTTCGGAGGTGAAATAGAGAGAGGACGACGGAGGAAATGGAAAAAACGAGAGGCGAGGTAACAGAACAGCGACCTCGGAGGAGACAAACGTCGTCGACGGTGTGCTCGGAAATGTACGACGTAGAACGGTCACGTGACCACGTGACGTAGGAAAAAAATAGAGCTCGGGAAAACGAGTTAGCTCACGTGTCGGGGAGCAAGACGTCACGCGTATACCGCAGTCGCTTTCGCATCATCAGGCTGCACATTGCGCCTCGCTCGTCTATTTTGCTAATACGTATATTTATTTCGATTCGATCGAAAAAACAAATCGCTTCGAGCGGAGCAAACTCATTATTCACCTTTGATCACTCTATCACGAAATGCATGACGACATTTGTCAATGGTTTTTTTTTACTATTCTGAAAATCGTAAATTTGTTTTTCGCCTCTTCCGGATTTTTCCGAGATTCGTCATGAATTCCAGCGACATGATTTTTCCTTCTTCTCGGAAGGGTGATTCCCCGAAGCGGTGCGTCGTCGCGTTTCATTTCGTCACCGGCGTGAAAAGTGCGCTCCTCCGATATACGTGCGCGATCCGCTAATGTGAATGAGCGCGCGGTAAAACACACTCGGAGCAAACGCGATTCACTTCCGCATTGTAGCGAATCGTGACATCACCCAGTGCCTCGTCACGAGATAGCGCAAATAGTATTTTTTTCTCCTAATTTATCAGCGAGATTGGAATATTTTTCTTTCGGCGCCGGCGCTTTTCAATAACGCCGAGTCATCAACAGATTTTCGTGATTCACACGTCGCATTCGCGAGAATTCTCGTTGAAAGGGTCGGGACCCTATTTCTTTATACGATCGTGAATCAGAAGCGAAGCGAATTACTAATAGCGTTTCGATGAATTTTCGAGTTACGAGATACTCTGAATAATTTGAGTCAAGGTACACGATTAATACGATGATGAATTTTCTATTTTCTGACGTATCGAGAAAAAATGCAGCGACGAGAAAGAAAATAGGAAATGAAACGCCGAGAGGAATGAGGTGAAAAAGTGATTTTTTCACGATCGAAATTCAAGGAATATTCGCGCGTTTTGTTTTTTGCGAGACGCGCGAGAGCGTGTACGAGTCGTTCGAGTGGTTCGGCGTTGTGCGCCATTTACGGCTATAAAAGTATAAAGTCGAGTCTCGGTACAAGTGGCGAATGAAAAGGCGAGCGAGGCTCCTCCGACGCAGAGAGCGTCGAGAGACGAGAGAAGGAAAGAAAGATGGCGGATTTTGTTTTGCACTGTGAGGACGAGAGATCGGGACGACTTGTTTTTTTTCCTCTCTCTCTCTCTCTCTCCTTGTTATTCTTTTTTTTCCTTTTGGGCCTCGTTTTATGCTGGTTTTCTCTCGCGACGACGTCAGCACGACCTACGAGACTCCGAATCGACTTAAGAGCCGATGGAGATCGGCCCCTTCCCTTCCGATTCTCGCATGAGACGCGCCGAACGCACTCCATAAACGCGAGAGAGGACTAAATTCGCGAAGCGAGAAAGACCGAGAGGGGGAGAGAGAGAGAGACGCGGGAGATCGTCCCAAGCATCTCGACGACTCTCCCTGCCTTTCTCAATACAAAAACCGGATTCTCCAAATTCCCTCGGCTCGCACCACCTCCGTAAACGCTCGCACACTCTCGTATCGTTTGTCATCGATTTCGTCCTCCTCGTTGCCCCATCCGTACCAGGAATTCTTCAGGTTACTCAAATTTGTCATACTTTTTTTTCCCCCGACGTAGCAAAAACGTCGCAAAAAATATTTTTGCACAACAATTTGATCATGAAAAAAAAATTGGGAGTACATTTTCGATCGATTTTTATCGTCGCGGAATTTTTTTCACTTGTTTCAACGTGACGTGATTTTAAAAAATTCTTTTATCTCTTGCTCGAAATGAAGAAGCAGGAAAGACGTAAGAGAGATACGAAGTTGCAGAGATAAAAGGGAGAAAAATGCGAGAGAAAAAAAAAGAGACTGGGAGACGAGGAGAAAAAACAGGATGGAGGAGACAAGAGTACTTGCTACGAAACTATATACACGAGAAGCGCGCGAGTCAATGAACCACTGGGGGACAAATATATTTTTAGCGGTTACACATTTTGTTGTTGTGCCCCTGTGCAACGGAGAATCAGAGTCTGTCTCCGTGGCCCTGGAGGATAAAAAAATATGAGAGAGCGAAAAGAAAAAAAAGCGAGAAAAAAAGCGTAAAAGAGGAAGAAACTTGTTGATCCATTTTCGTCAGTTTTGTTTCCCTCATTTTTGCTAAAAAAATAAAGAATCGTTTACGCGAATTCGCGAGAAACGGATGAGTTTTCTGTCTCATTTTTTCATCAATCGCGATGATAGCAGAGTTCGTGACCTTTCTGCCGATAACGAAATTCATTCACAACTTTACGAGTGCGGAGTAGATCGTGATTTTTTTTAACAAGGTTCGAAAACTCGTTCGATAAAAAATTGTACTCACTCGTGAAATATTTTAGGAGGAACGAGTACGAGAGGAAAAGTTTGAGCTTGGAACTTACCTGAAACAGAAAATATACAAAATAATTGAATAGTTTGCTTATTGTGTATATGTATGACTTAATTTTTTAGAATAGACATTTATTCGAGTTTGCTAAACATTCAATTTTGGTGCGAGTATAAATGGGAGATGAAGACAATTTGGTGAGGAACACCTGGACCAAAGGATCCACACTCTTAAATATTTAAGAATGTGTTTGTGAGCTTCGGTGTGCACCGAGCGGGCGAGCACACACCCTGACATCTGCTCGAATCCACTTTCAATCCTCCTTCTGTCGCGTGCTCGTTTTTCTCGTTCTTTTTCTTTCCTCCTTTTCCTCCTTCTACCCTTAAAATTCCACAATTTTGAGAATCCAAATTTTATTCATAAATCCAAAAAAATATTTATTTTGCGGATTTATGAATTTTTCATTCTTTTGGGAATATAAATAGAAATTTTGTCAAACGTTAGATATATTTCGAATGCATGTGAACGTGTACAAGCAAACGAATAATTATTTTATAATTATTCCTAATTTTGAGTAATTATAAAGTTTGCTTAAACTTCGATGCAAACTGTTATCCGAATCTTGGATCAAAAAATCGAAGTTTGTGAATTGTTTATAAAAACCACATCTAACATATAATCTTACGAAAAGCTAAAAGAAGTAGCATACCTCTTCAATGGATATTTCACAGAAAAAATACGACTATCACATAATGGAAACTTTCGACATATTCATGAATATTCGCATAAAATCAATATAAAAGTTTTCCATGAAATTTCGAGAAAATTTGCTTAAAACGTATTACGATTCTACCACCTTCAATAATTTCCATACACAGTCAAAATATTGAGTCCAAGAAATGCGCTGATCCGGCGCTCGCCAGGCCTGATCAGCGCCGAATCAGGACTGGCGAGGGCCGGATCAGCGCCGGGTGTAACGCGAAAAAATTTCTACTCGGGCCGATGTGTTCTGAAATACGAAAATGAAAAAATTGTCTCGCGGTTTCCGGTTTGTCGGAGGGCCCTTGAGATGAAGGTTGAAGGTGGTCTCGAGTCGGGTGAAGAGCGAGAGCAGGTGATGGAAGACTCGTGGTCACGTATATGTGCATCAACGCGAGCCTATTCTACACACCTTCGACGATTGTTATGTTGCTGAACGCGTTTTATTTTCTCTCAGTACACATATTTATCTAAAAATTGTCATACTTCCTAATATGTATATTGGCTCACTCATTTCATCATACCTTTTGCAGCTCTCAAAAGAAAACGTCACAAAATATTGTTTTCAATGTCATTTCCATAAATGAGAGATCTCAACAGAAATATTCTGGGTTAATTACACTTTGTAAAGTGTAATAAATATACGAGAGGACGCTTCAAAGATTGAATTGACAGAATCGAAGGCACGTGCAAAAGTCTCGAGTCGCTCGGGATGGTATGAAGAGTGAGGGAAGAGGGAGAAAGAAATCTAAAAAGAGAGAAAGGCAATCGTGTGTGCAGATAGAAGATAGAGAGCGGAGGAGGCGAAAGCCTTGAGCAGGGGGGCAGCAGGTGATGCGCCAGGTGGAGTACGTCGGCGCGTGCGCGTTGCCCCCCGCCTTCCGGTCACGTGTCCATCGCCGTCTTACAACCCTAACCCGTGATTACACCTATACATATTTATACGTACACAGACCTATCGCTAAATACACAAGCTTTCGCAGAATTTCGAATTAAACGGGATATTTCGCCTACCCATTGGGACTCGAGCTTCTTTCATTGTAATCTGAACCATTTCTGGATCGGAATACAAAGATTTTTCACTCCTCTGCAAAACAACTCCCGCAGAATTCATAGAATACTTTTTCTTTATTGGTCTCTCAATGAAATTTAATGCTACAGCTTGAATTAAATATTTTTTGCATGAATCTGTTTCTGAAAATTGGGTAGTACAGATCATGAATGATTTATATACTGGTAATTATTTACGAATAAACTAAGATGTATTGATTTTTTTGTATATTGTGATTTATAAATTTATATTTTCAAAAAATAAAAAATCGAATTTACAATCTTGTACATCCAATGAGCGTTCAAAGTTCAAACCTTACAGTCATTATAGTCGATGTGAGTTTTCTTTCCCTCACCTGCATCGAAATACAAAGATTTCTTTCACTCAGACCTCGTAAAGTTGAGAAAACTTGCTTCCTATTTTACTTCTGAATTTATTTTCTTGCTCGAAGTTAAATTTTTTTTGTGGTGCTCGTTCATCTTGGCTCGGTTTATTTTTGAACTATTTTTTTCAATTTTTATGTTTTAAAAATTGTTTCATTGCGTACTTTTTCTTACTTTGCATAACATTCCTGATTTTTCATCTTAAATATCTCCGACAATATTATGTAGGATGCATCTCGTTAAAGTTGCTGTATCCCGTTACAGAGGCAAACTCGTAAAGAGCAATTGTACACCCTGTCCAGTTTAAATAATTCGCAAAGATTTCATGTTTCCTCGTAATTGAACACGTGGAGAAATTAAAGCTGAAGTGCGTGTCAAGTTTATGCGAGAAATGAGAAAACATCAACAGAAGAGCATTGAAATTACGTCAAATTTAGAAATTCTATATTTTCGTCATTTTGAAGATAAAAATTTCTCGACGTCCGATGCAATTCATCGTTCTCGACACGGAGAGTTGATTTTCGAAAATTAATGTTCTGTCATTTTGAAAACTAAAAATTAATTTTTCTCAGCGTGTGCGTCCCGGAGCAATTTTTTTAATGCATCGCGGTTGGACTCAACGAGGCATCACAATGCAAGGACGTTATTTTCATTTTTTCTTTCGAAATTTACGATTCCATCTGTCGTCGAGAGTGCACGATTCATTGCCAATTAAGTTGCACCTTATGTCAGAGGAGTTGGAAAACATGAATTAACGAGGCAAAAGCTTTTCCGAAGTTTTTGTGGTCGCTCCAGGACGATGTGTCTTTTCTCTTCTGCATTTTTTTTTCAAAGCCGCCGAATGGAAGCCTCGGGGAGCAGATGCGCGTTCTCTCGGACTATGCGTCTTCAAAAAAAGAAGAGAGCCAGAGAGAGGAGAAAAAAAAGTTACAAAGTATTTCGAAGAGGCGCACCGTCCGGTGTTGATTACACGCGATTTTTTCCCCAATTTTTTTTCTCCTTTATATTTTTTTAGCCCATAATCTCTCTCTTTTGTTTCTCGTTTTTTGTCCAAAACTCATTTTTTCCGCGTCTATGGGCTCTCCTTTTTATTGCCGCGATATTCGAGAGCGAAGGGCGAGGGCCGGACAGGAAGTCCGATAACCATCGACCCTTGCCTGACATCGGGTCCGCGAGATTGAACGATGCAACAACCGGAGAAAGAGACGAAGGGGCCCGCTTCTCAATTTTATTCCACTTCGTCGTCCCGATTAGGAAGTAACGAGAAAACTCTGCAAGACTCGAAGATTTTACTCTGTTTTTCATTTCTTTTTTTATCCCCCCGAGCGACCGGAAGTTCCAGCTGATAAAACTCATCGGGACTGCATACAAATACGCGTATCTTTTTTTTTCTCAAAAAAAAAGAAATGCCTCTCGCGTCCCGAGACAGTTTCTTTATCTTGTATCAGAGTTAAAGAAATTTCGTAATGACACGTTGCGTAAAAATTTATCTGATAGTTCTTAAATTTATGGGAAAAACGCCGTTTCCTGTATTTATGTGAGAACATTTTCGGGGGAAAAGAATAAAGTGAAGTACCCTTATACAGCCCAATGACCTACCTAAACTGCTCTGCATATTTATAGAAATATATTTTAGGCGTTTATTTAAATTTTTACGCAAATTTTCATATTGACTCAGTATCATTCATTTGCAACTATAAATACGTTATGCAAAAGATTTAAGTCATTAAATTGTTCAATAATGCATATTATAGAATGAAAATAGGACAGTCAGATCTAGAATAGAAAATTGATTGATTGATCTAATTTAATTCTGTCCAAGCACTTTTTGGAATATAAAATGGAAATCGAGTTAAAATTATAATTAGGAATTATATGTTTATCTAATTAATAAAAAAAATATTGTGAACTAATAGATTAAACTTAGAAATGTGTACAAAGACTGCAAAAGCGTGCATGCACATGACGTTAAAAAAAGCGAGGGAAATAAAGAAGCTGCATCGTGGTCGCGCACGCACCCAGGGATTCAGGCTCTCGTGTCTACTACCCGAGACAACGACAACGTGTTTTCTTTCCCTCACGGCTAGACACGAGCTAAGCACAAAGATCTTAGCGCACGATACATGCTCCTTTGCTTCGTGTCTACTCTTGTTTTTTTTCGTACAGGAAATTTTTACAAACGACGAACCAATTAAAATAATTTTTATGAATATTTTTATATCGTGATAATCAAACAAATAGATCAATAATTTTATTTAAACGGTCTGTACTTTTCTTAACATTAAGAATGAAAAAAACGAAGTAATAATTGGATTAATTAGACTAATAAACTACAATTTATATTTTTTCAATTTTTAAATTATTCGATCATGAAAATTTTTACGAAATTTATGTTTGTGGACAATTTTATAAAATTTTTTGGTCAAATTTGTCTCGAAATTTTTTTCAATACCTGATTTTTATCAAAGTGCTTTTGTATACCTTAAATACGTTTTAGTACTCTTGCTATCTCTGTTGCGTTTATAGTGAAAGTGAACCCCAAACCCGTATCCTATTCATACGAGGGGAAAATGCGGAAAACCTGCTACGCAATCGTCAGATTTTTTGACCTGTTCTTTTTGTATATTGATTACATTATGAAGAATCAAGGAAAAATTGCTTACAACTCAGAAAATTTTGTGATTTCTCAATTTTTGAAATCAATTCTCATTCTTAGGAATATTCATAAACAATATTTTCTCAATATTTATAGATTTTTAGGATATTGATTGATGATAAAATTACTTAGTAATTTTTATTCTAATAAATAATATTCAAGATTTTTTCGTGCAGTTTTCCAATAACCTCATAAAAATCGAAAAAATTGAAAGCTACAATTTTCTGGCCTGGAGAACCTTTGCTCGGTCGATTTTCCAGATCATTTCTTAAGCTCAAGAAAACGCTGAAGATTTTCGAGGGGGCCGCGCGCCAGGTGCATCTTACAATTCGAGAGAGAGATCCGGGGCACGCGTCGAGCCGCAGATGATTTGAGGTTTACGAGCTTGAGGATATATTCACCAAGAGACAGATTTTCCTCTATTCCTCTCCTAAAAGATTTCGAGAATAAAAAAAAATGGAAGAGTAAAGAGAGAAACGGGGGAAAAAGGACGAGAAGTTACCTGCCCGTATTGGTCTTTTTTCCCTACACCGCACGCGACGCTTTGGGAAAAAAAAACTGTAACAATATCGGATTCGGAACACACGTGGCGAAATCGCAGAAACGTGATGAACAAAGTTTTGAGAGTAAGAATAAACCGATGGAGGGGAAAAGGAACGAAGGAAATAAAACGGAGAGGCTTTCTTCATCAATAATGGATTTATACAGGAGGAGAGTGTGCATGCTCGTTCTGGGGGGGAGGGGGGGGGGGGGGAGAAAGGAAGAAAGTGCACAATGCAACGCGCGAAATCACTTCATCAAAAAAGGAGCCAGGGAGCAGATGCGTTCCGAGCGAGGAGCCACGAAACTTTTGGCCAGGTTCGTTGCACGATGAGGTTCTCTCTCCTCTCGTTTTTCTTCCCTTCTCGCGCACACACGGCGCTTCGGGGAGAACTCGGCCAAGAAAAAACAGAGGAAAACAAAAAATAAAAACAAATTGCATTAATTTAACTTCACGAAACGCGCCGGCGAGAGAAGTCTGTGCCCTGTCGAAAACACAACAAGTTCTCGGGCAACAGATGTGCATTCCCGATTCACGCGACTTACGTTATATAGTAAATAAATATACAACATGAGGATAACGAGCGATACGGAGTCGAGTGCATATCGGTCATGAAGTTCGATATTTTTTTACTCCATTTATATTCTGCTGCATCCTGAAATTTTCAGTTCATATCAGTTTTTGTACACATTCTTTCTTTCATCATATATTAACTCCGATCCTGCGATAAATTTTTCAGACATTTTTCGAATTTTTTTTTTGTAATTTTTTTTGTTCTGGATAAAAAAAATTTGTAGACGCGAAAAAAGCAGTACATCAAACTGTCGACGATGCATAATTCGAGAAAAAAAAAAGGTAAGAAGTAAGATTAAAGGGAGCGCCCGAAGTATACTTGTTTAGATTAAAATCGTGAAGTACGAAAAAAAGAAGATGAAGAGGGAGAGAGGGAAGGAAGAGGCACGCAGGAAACACATGCCGCGAGTGAGGCTCGTGCCACGATCGAATAAAATATCTGTATAGACGGGTTTCTGCATGTCTTGCGTACGGGGATACACGTTGCAGCTGCTGCTCCTCCGCTATTAGGGTTCGAGGCCGTGGGCACACACACACGCACACATCGCGTCCGAGACGAGACTCTTCCCTTTTCACCCCGAGAATTTTCGTTCCGACATTTATCTTAGGGTGCGACGACCGTACTCACAGTCTTCTTGCTACTTCAAAAATGATTTAAAAAGGAAAAAATATTAGAAAAAAATTCCCTCCAACGTGAAAATATTTCGAGCTGCTAATTAAAAAAAATAGAGCCGAAAAAAATAATGAATAATAAACGATTTTCAAAAGATGATTGCAAAGTGGATCTGGAAGTTTTCGTTTTCAGAGAGAGAGGAAGTTCGTCAGCCGAAAAAACGAAGAACGAGATCCTGCGTACAAGGTGTCCTGTATATAAATATATCGCGCTGGGCGTAGTCTTGGAAGGGAGGGGGAGGGAGGGTTAAAAAAGGACGAGGGAAGACGCGCGAGTACCGAGCACCTGGAGTCTACTTGGCTCGCGCCTCTGGCAAGGTCCGAATTCGAGAAAGGAGAGAGAGAGAGGGAGAGAGAATAAAGGGACGGAAAAATAGCTTTTAGCGGGACAAGAGTTTGCGCGTACACTTTGCAAGATATCCACTTCGCGTTCGTCTACGTCGGTTCCCTGCCACTTCATTTTTTTTATGGGGAAAAATAACAACAATAATATCAAGAAAGACAAGCTCCGGGACAAGTTTGAAGCTCGTTATTTGAGAAACGCCGGAAGCTTGGGCACTCTTTTTCCTCACTTCCACGCTTCGAAACCCGCCGAGTGTGTTTGTGCGCCGGGCGGACGAGTCCGCAGCTGGCCAAATATTGTACTTTTCTCGTTCCGTATTTTCTACAACCAAAATTCGATCTTCGAGAGTCCACCCCGGGTCTGTTACAAATATTTCGCTATTAAGTTTATTTTGCTCCTCGGTTTTTCCCCGTTGCACCATAACGTGCAGAGGAGTCAAATGGATTATGTGTAAATAAGAGGCAACAGAAAAGGGTTGTCGGACGTTTCCAAATTTTTGGAGCATGAGATCTAAAAGCATTCGTTATGATACGAAATTAGATGGAAATATATTTACATTAATTTTGAAAAATAATTGATACTGACATTGTTGAAAAAAAACATCGAGATAAATTTATCATTCTAATTGTTAGCTAAATTTTAGATTAATTGAATTTTTGGTTGCGGTTAGAAGGAACTATCCCATGAAGGTTTTGATCAGCGACTGGAATTACTATTAAAAATGTTCCACATTACAGAAATCAGATGATAAACATATTTTGTTGTTTACATTAAAGATAATTTAAGCAGATCTTAAGATAAATGAAGATATTAAATATGAGGTGAAAAATGTTGAGTTGAGAGCCCTCGGTTCATTGAGAAGACAACAAAGTTGGGTCCCTGATGAGAAGGGAAACGAAAGAGAGTGCGAAGAAGGAGAAAAGAAGAATAAGAAAGGACTACTGGTCCGGGTGGCGAATATACACGCATCGTCGGGCAAATTCGATCGTTGTCGCGCGGCGTTTGACGCGGCTATTTGGGCAACTTCGAGAGAGAGATATATTCAGTTACCTTTTCCCGAGGCTTAACACGAGCTCAGCGCGTTCGTAACACGATCGCTCTGTTCCTCTCTATTCTTCCTCCCGCTTTTCCCCTCTCGACGTCCAAAATTTTATTTATTTATTCTATTTTTCGAATCTCCGGAGAATAAAATCGCCGGAAAAAAACCGACGAGGCCGGTATTGGAAAAAAAATTGAGTTAAAAAAGAAACGAGACGAAGCAACCACGCGAAGTTCGCCAGGCAAAAATCATTTTCGAATGGAGACAGAAACGAGAACGCCAGTGAGCTCCGAAAAAAAAAGTAAAAAAGTATAGACCCATAACGAAAAAGAGAAAAAATACTCGGTCTCTTGCGTGTACGTGGAACAACGAGGGTGGTCGCGACTTCGAACTGACGAGCTATGTGATGATGGTTACACATGGGGATACAAATAAATCGCGGCCTTCGAATACGCATCGCAAAGTCAAAATAGAGGGCGACGTATTTTTTATTGATCCAAACTTTGATTTCCCAATTGTTTAGAGAGCAGTTACATGCGCATTGATTGATCTTTTCAAACTAATCTTTGGTGTCTTTTAGTTTTTGGCGTTCGTCATTGAAAGTTCAATTAAACAGATGAAACATTACATCGATGAATTAAATGGAGCAAAAAGATTGAATGAAATCTACAGTCAAAAAGAAACGAGACACTGATACTAAGGATCGCTGAGGTTCAAATGTGCTAAACGATATAGAACAGGTCGTCATCTTGAATTGAGAATGTCGTCGATCCGCATCGCGAGTCTTATAAGCACCCGAGCGGAGCATTCGAAAGGAACGTGAATGGGAACGAAGAACTAACTTGTCATCCTTCAACTGGAGAGAGAAGCTCTCATAATTTTTCAAAATTTAAATATATTCTACGTATTTATGATATGCACCTACGTATTTATTTACAACATTCAAATTAGGTATATAGAAACAGGTTATCGACCTGGGCCTTCAGCCAAAGAATTTAGTCATTAGGTGATTTTGTTATGAACGTAATTTTTCATAAATTTCACTTTCGTTGTTGAACGCAGAGATTTTTTTGAAAAGCGTTTTTAGAATATGTTGGGGGATGATTAATTGCAGGTAACACTGACGAGAAAGTTCTTTCATTTCATCTCCACTATGCTGATAGTAGTATCGCAAAGTTTTTTCTTAGTTTTTTTAGACTCATTTCTAAAAGTATGATTTTCATTCCTTTCATATGAAGCGATGTCATGATGAGGTAATGTATGTAGGATTATAATCATGACGCAGAGGGTTTGACTAAAGATGCGAAGTATTTATTTAAAATGGTGTGATACAGAAAAAATTGTTTCGAGGCGCTCGCCTGCACTCTTCGACGTTTCTTCTAAGACTAACTTACTTCCTAAATTGTCGCCCAAGCGTACACTCGCCCTTCCTTCATTTTTCAACATTCATCTCACTCGCTCTTCCTTACATTCATAAACTCTTTCTTTCCGTAGTTATAAAAAATCA
Organism: Cremastinae sp. B BG-2022a; assembly: GCA_030522605.1. Lineage (NCBI taxonomy): Eukaryota > Metazoa > Arthropoda > Insecta > Hymenoptera > Ichneumonidae > Cremastinae sp. B BG-2022a. The sequence continues at coordinate 10,515 of JAPYYX010000529.1, read as the reverse complement.
TTCAGTCAATTCACAGTCACACACTAAACCCACATGTATAAGAATAAAATACGGAATTACAAAAAGTATGCAAATTACTTACCGTACAAATGAATTCGTGGCGATTACATGATCTGCTCTAAGACATCTGTATTGTTTACAGAAATGAAAATATGTGCACAATAGATATTGAGTCAGAATCAGTTGTCCTGATGAATTTGGAAGGAACAATTTCAGCGAATCAAATATCATTAACTATGAAGACAAAAGCTAAAAAACATTTCCAATAGATGTATTTGAAAGAAATCAAATTTTTAATAGAAATGCTATAACTCCATACTTTTGTTCATTTAAGACCACACCATATAAAAGAGTTTAAACTCAAAGTTGGAAGTATGGCTGAGAGTACATGAAGCTCGATTTCGGAAAGATGTCGGACGGGTGAAAACTGACGCCGAGGCCAAGAAGCACTTAGCCCGTACTTTTTCTTTACTCTTTTTCCCCCTTTATTCCTCGTCTAGTTCAATTCCCGTCAAAATCGCAGCGAAAGAAAAAGCTGCTTGCACACTTCGTTATTCGAGTTGATGTTCGCCTGGTTTGACGTCTCGAAATATAGTCGTTACGGATAAATTCTTCAAGAATCGAGGATAAAAAAGTTCTTCCAAACTGGGATCGAAACTTTTGAAGTAGTCTTCAATCACAATTTTAAAAAAATTTAATAATATCGTTTGAATCATCAAAAATGTTCATCGTTAAAAATATCAAAATACGTTGGAATAAAGCCTGGGGAAAAATCTAAAAAACCTGAGGCGAAAAATGCAACAGAGCGTTTCTTCAAAAATTTTCTGGCAAAAGATTTTCATGGAGAGCAAATTCGGAGTAAACAGGCGAAAAGTAAAACCGTGAACGGGCGTGAGCGACCGTCAGTATTAGGCTCGAGGGTGTTTCACCCCTTAGGTAAGCTCGTCCAACGTTCTTCAACCCCCATTGACGGGAGGGGGCCAAAGCGGGGGCTCTAATATGGAATAACGCCCCCTCGACGATGAGGCAGACGGCGACGCCATTTCCGCGTGGGCGTGTACGCTCTTTTCCTTCTTTCCGTCTAATCACGTGCACAAAAGCTCCATACATTTCGTTTGCATGTCCAAAAAATCATGAAGTGATTTGAAATTTGAAAAATCACACAAAAAAAATCAAAATTTCTGCGATTGAACAACTTCTTCAAAAATTCATTGCCTAAAACTTGAAAACTTTTACGAAAAATATCGATGGATTAAATTTTAAAAATCCCGTATCGAAATTTCGATATTACTGAGCATCGAAAGACAAATTTCTTAAATTCTCGAGCGAAGATACAGAGAAGAAAAATAGCAGAGTTCTCGTGTATACAGGGGGAGGAAGGGGGTTTTTCATACGTCGAGAAGAGACGCGTGCACACCGGCAAAATGGATAAAGCTTACACCTGGCCTCCGGATGGTCGACGGTGGCACGCGCCGCTCCTCTCTCTCTCTCCTCCTCGCATAGACCTGACGTCCAAGCACGAAATTCTGAGGTAGTAAGAGAATAAGAAAGAGAGAAGGAGAGCAAATGACTGTACACATTTTTACTTTTTTCTCTCTCTCTCTCCCTCTCGCTCATTTTTCTGTTTTTCTTCTTTTTCTCTCCCGCGCGTATATATTTCCTCTTTCTCTCGCTCTCGATTCCTCATATCGGTAGTGGCGAGCCACACACCTGCCCTTTTTACGAATACGAGACCATTGCACCCGGGACGACAGACGAGGGTCGTAAATGCACGCGGATTACTGGGAGTCGCGTCGAGAGGGACAGCCAATTGGAACTCGGTAAAGGGAAGGGAGAGAGAGAGAGGGAGAAAGATAGAGAGACAGGACGAAGGATGAAGATGGAGAGATGAAAAATTGGTCGAGCGGACGGGTGCAAAGAGAAGCCCCCGACAGCCGGCTGCTGATGATGAACTTTTTCTCCTCTCTCCGTGCATTGTGCCCACACGAGTTTTTCCTCAACCATATGCTCGAATACGAAAATTTTCGACTGCATTTCCGAAAAAAAAATGTTCATCCTATTTTTTTTCTTCTGCTTTTCCTATTTTTATTCCCACTTTTCCGGCTCCCTCCCTCTAGTTTTTCGTCACGAATGTAATCCTCAGCTTTCGATGAGGAAAACTCTCGTTTCCTTCGAAAACGCGACACGTGCGGGTGTCTCGCGCGCGAAGCGAGAAAAAAAAATACAGGCGCACGTGCCATTGGGAAATTTTCCATCTTCGGAGGAGAATCGAGCCTGCTCAAGGAATTGACGAAAAGAGCAGATGTCAGCGGGAAATCGAGCTCCCCGACGTGCCAGCGCAGTTTATCCTTCCTATTTGTTAAGTCAAATAAATTCGTTTGCGTCAATTTTACCGGCGTAAGACTCGCGAATAGAACCGCATTATGCAGATCGAACGATAGAAAAATGATGGACTATAAATAGAAAAAAGTCTTTAAAAATTATAATATTCGACAACGAAATAAAAAAATATATAATAAATATTTCACACAAAATTAATGTCTATTCTACTTACACACTTCGGCGGAAAATTTTATCGTTTTGATATTGTACTTGAAAAAAAGAATATGAGAAAAAAAAAGAAAAACAAAAATTATTGATGACGGATAATTTTATAAAAATTAAAAAAATAATGCAGACCAATTTTTGAAGGATAACGAATTTTGGAAAAATCTGCTAGAAAATAAGAAACAGGCACTGCACTATTTACGCGGGTACGTGAATATTTATATGTTATGCAAAGACGCGATATGACGTATGGAAGAGTCGAGCATTAGGCGTCGTTGGTTTATGTACTGATGCGAGTATGTTAATTGCTCTCAAGGTGTAACACGCGCATGCCCTTGCACGCAAACACATACGTATGCTCGAAAATCGTTGAGTGTGCATGCACTGTGTACGATAATAACGCGACTTGACGCCAACGTATTATCCGAGAACGGGGGCCGGGGAACGACCGACAGGCGTCAAACCTATCGAAGCTTATTTCTACGAAAAGCTTCGTCACTTTCTTCCCAAGCTTTTATTATTCCGTACACGCGAGGAAAAAGCGTTTCATCAGTTTTCATTTCCGTTCCTATTAAATTCACGATATCTGAAAAGATTGAACTCAACTCTCGTATGCTTTTTGAATGGAACTTGGAATCTTTGATCATGTTTGCAAAAAGATTTTGAACTGGTTGATACTCAGTTGCTGTATTTATTTTGGAATAATTCATTTTGGCAAATGCCACGCGATCAATATCTTCGTCTCAAAATGAAGGAAAATGATAATTTTTTAAATAAATTCATTAACTAATTGAAACTTTGCAAACTTATAATTTGTTCCTAAAATTTCTTGAATGATTCGAAACTGGAGCAATTGGTATTATAATTATAATAATTATTTTTTAATTTACTTTTATCGATTAAGTTCATGACTCGTGAAATTACTTTTTTTAAATAACAAAGATTGTACAACATTGCGCAACGTTGAGTGAAAATGGAAAAAAGAGAGGGAAGAAAAAAAGTATCGAATACTAAAAGGAGAAAGCATGTGAGGTTGCATTTGTACGGCTTGTAATGCTACACAACGTTCGACAATACTGCGATACTTCCTCCTATTTGTCACAGGCGACTAATAACGAGCGAACAATACCAAAGTATAAACGTAATCGTGACTATGTCAGTCCACACCGTTCACTCCCCCACCCGCACCCTTCTCAATACGACTTTTTTTCTCTATCAGCTGTCTTTATTGCCAGTCGTGATCTTTCACTGTTTTTTGCCAGACTCGTTACAAACGCTTGTGCTTTTCCACAAGCGAGTGATGACGTTGCTGATATCGGCTGAACGCGTGCAATCTCTTTTCAACTTTTTCATGCGTTTCAACATTACAACGCTGGGCACTTTTGTCTGAGCTATTTTGTTGGTGTTATATTTTTATGACATATATTTTCAAATATTCGATCGTATAGAAATGATGAATTGATACTTGATTATAAATTATTTTCAAATTTCATTGCACAGTGTATAGAGAACGACCACGTGATAAGATGCATTTCTTTTTATTCAAAAATGGGGATTTTGCAATTTTTATTTTACATAAATTATAGTTTGAGTTGAATTTTAATTAATATGTACTATAAAAAATGTTTAGTTGTGCGTATTCATTTTATTGAGTTTTACTGATATTTTTAAAAGCGAAGATACTTTGGCTAGGGAATGTATTAAATTTCTTCTAACACATTTTTCAATACAAAGCTTGAACGTCTCCTTTTTTCTTTATCAATTCTCTTACCCCTTTAAATTTTATTATTGAATTTATGTTTTGCCTAACAAATTCTATTTAAATACATTTTTTAATATTCATGAGATAAATTATTTTTATTTCCTACTTATTATATCCTGCTGTGGATATCATCGAATATACTCCACTTTTTAGAAACTTTATGTCGTTTTCGAGGTAGAGATAAATTCTGTAGACAAAATGTAGATGTAAAAATAAGTTTACAATGAGAAAATAAATATCTCCGGGAAATTTCAAAAGATGTTAAATATGTTCGTTCGTTTCTTCTGGCGGGCAGAGTGTTTCTAGAGCATTCGTGCGTGGTTTTTAGGATTTATGAAATCTTTGGATGCGAATGAAATTTTTGACGCCCCCGTATCGGCGAGATGCAAGATTGGAGGACTCAAATAACAAACGGTTTCTCGCGTTCGAGTTTAGCTCTCGTCCGATTCCGTGGTCCACGCTGGGAGACTGGTCAAATGGAAGTGGCTAGACATGCGAGGAGAAAGGGGATACGAGAGGATATGGCCGAAGAAAGAATAAGAAAGAAAAAGAGGGAACGAGAGAGAGAGAGCGAGTCCAAAGTTTTCGCGGTTCGAGGAGCACAGCCAGACGGCACGCAGACATCGCGAACTATTACTGGACACCGGAGCATCGAGAAACGAGACGAGACAAGAGAGAAAGAGGCTAAGCGGAGTGTGTGCGGACGCACACACGAGGCGCGACCGAACGAGAGAAAGTTTAAGGCGCGGGACTATATCCCAAAGTAGCGGAGCACGTGAAAACGCGAATACGCGGCTCGACGAGCCCACTAGAAAAGACGGATGAGAGACAGACGGGGCATAACTGCGGTCACTGCAAAATCTACACTTTTTATCAAATGATAACGATTTCGGCGTTGATGAAAATTCATTTTCACGATATGCTTTCAATAATATTTGAGCAACTCGTATTTCGAGAATAATGCCAGTAGATGCACTCAATATTACAAATTTTTTGTCTCTCGGAAATCTTCAAAAATTAGTGTACTTGAAAAATGTTCTTTTGGTCCAGGAATGAGAAGAATCCATCAAATACACTTGGGAACATTTACAGAATTTAGACATAACTTTTACATCATAAGTAACATTGACAGAACATTTACGTATAAATTTTGTGATTCTTTGAAGCGTCTTTGCTGCAAAACTTTTGACAAAGAAATTCCTTGGCTTCTAACAAAAGTGTGCGTGTAAATTTCTTAATCACCGATCTCATTATTGAATTGTAACTCTTTGTACGATATGAATAAAATTTCGAGTAAAATGCTCTGTAGGAAGTAATTAGAAATCCGAAAAAGAATTTTTTTTCACCCCTCGGACTGGCCAATTTCGTTGAACATTAAAACCATTTTGGTTGGGATTACGTGTAGCCTCTTCTCGCTCGTCAATCCTTTCACGTCTGGCTTCCTCGCGCATAATCTCTTAGCGTGTGGGTGGGATCCTACGGCTGTTTCCCGAAATACTAACAAACTCAAGTGACCGCAGACACAGCAAGAATATGCACGTTTATAAATACATATATAAATCGACATACCCGGAGCAGCCACGAATATAATTCGCGAATATTTATTTGGAGCAGCAGACAAGATAATTCTTGACCGGCGAAAAAATTCAGAGACAAAATAAAAACAAGACGAAAAAAGAAAACATAAATAAATTATGAAGAAAGAAAAATCGTCGACATTTTTTAAAATTGCAATTAAAATCGATTTGTTAAAAAACAGTATTGCACACAGTTGGCAATAAATTTGCGATTTTTTTAGGTTCATGAATGGATGAAGTAATTTTTTGGAGGGAAAGAGGTATCCGGGGGCTTGAAGTGACTTTCGGATTACCGATATACCTCGAGGTTGCACAGTGTCCAAGTTGCCGTCAGGGCGCCCGATGACGTTGACCTCGCGAGAGAGAGAGAAAGACAGAAAGAGAGACAAAGAGAGAGAAAGAGAGAGAGAGGCGTCGAGAAGCGCCCGCTCCTCTTTTCCCTCTTTCTCCCTTTCTCTCTCTCATCTTTCTCTTTCTTTTCGCCGGGCAGGAAGTAAAAGGAGAGAGACGCGATATTCACGCGCGCCGCGACGCTGACACACCGCGTATATTTGGCCCGAGTCTCTTCTCGTACAGTTAAAAAAAAGGAGAGTGAAACTGTTTCCTCCCTATCTAAATCTGACTTTACCTGTATTTTTTACGCGTTTCTTTCTCACGATTTTTTTAATATTATTTAGTCGATTTTTCGGTCCAGACGAGACATAAAATTAATTCCTTTAATTGTAGTTTTTTTTTCACACAACGACGCAGTGGAATAACAAATTCTTTTGCAAGATCTCTGGAGGCCATTTTGAGCAATTAAATACGAACATTCGAGATCGTGCCCAACACAAGAGGGTAAAAAGAGTATGCTCAATAATTATTTGGTCCATTTTGTGGAAATTAAAATTACATTAAATTTAAGACTCACCGACTGTAGGACGTGTTGCAGGAAGTGTGCTGCTGTAATTTCAGGAGATAAGGAACTCCTCCACCCTCGTCGCCACGGCCATCCGCAGGTCCCTCGCCGCTGGTCTCGTCGTCCGCGCCGTCCATTGCTATTTACATGAATAAATAAAACATACTTTCAGATTTCTGCATCAGATTTCAATAACTGAGAAACAAATTTCTAAAGTTCACTATGAGTAAAAACAACATATTCATCTTTTGCTTATCAGTAGCAAATTTTTCTAAATATTAAAAACGTTTTTCAATTCGTATTTCATTAACATGAATGTTCTATCGAATAATTAAGTAGTAATCTGGCCACAGTAACTAAAAACTGATTATTACAAAGAAAAATCTTTGTTTCCAACTTTCATAAAAAAAAAATGATGAGGAAAATTCTGCAAGTGACTCGAACGTCGAAATTCGCAACCCATAAGATGGCAAAAGTTTTTCGACAAAGCAAAAATAGATAAGAAAGCAAGTCTGTAAGAATTCTTTTTCGGCGTACAATTTTCCACACTGCGGAAGAGGGAGAAAAGAAACCTGAAGGATTTCTTTTGGATCTAGCCCACGTCCGAGCCAACGACGTATCGATTCGATCGAGATACCGGAATTGACGTGTATATAAATAAATTGGTGTGCACACATCCGTGCAAGAGAGATAAACGGAATTCTCAGGATTGTCCGATTCTTTATCGGTCGGCTCTATCATCAGGAGGAAGGAGACGTTTTTTTTCATCCAGAACCAAACAGAGAGGACGAAGGAAAATAAAAAAGATGGAAAAGCCAAATTTTCTAGTTTTCAAAGCCTGCTCGTGTCCGAAACAGGCATCTGTCGTTCGACTGCCAGTGCCCGAAGCGAGTCGATGGAGAAAGAAGTAAAAGGGATGAAGAGAGATGAGAGGAGAGAGAGAGACGGAAAAAGGGGTTGAAATTTCACGTCATCTCTTTCGCTCCAGTCACAATTTTCCTGTTTTTCCTGCTCATCACCGATCTCCTGCACACACAGCTTTTAATAACGCATGTATACATACGCAGATGTAATCTCGTTTTCCTCCTATGAGCTTTTTCCCTCTGTGACGCTGTGATCTCATTTAAATCACCTGCAACCTCCGACTCACAAAGTCAAGTACAGCCTTGAATCCGAGCTACATCGGTTGCAGTGATTGTGACCTCTATTCTCCTTGTGTTTTTTACAAGAATAAATTTTACCTCGTCCTTCGTTATTTTCATTTCATCGATCGTAATATCTTCTTTCTCAACCTATTCAATATACTACGTTCTTAAATTTTCTTTGTTTTGTATTGGTCATAATTTCATTGCAATCAAAATAAATTCGACATTTTTCAAGAGGAAAAAACTTTCCGTTTTAGCAACTTGTCGAATCTTGACGAAAGTATAAATAGAACGAAACTTTTTCTCTGATTTTTGAAAAAAAAATTCTCGAGAACTCTCAATGTCGCGACAAGGTCATCGGTAGGTCCGTAAAAATGTTCTCATCCGTAGTAGAAATGTCAAAAAACCGGGAACCCGGAAGTTCTTGAGGAAATGATAGGGAGCTTTCGAGGTGGAATAAACGGGTTTGGAAATCGCGAGATGGAGTCAATGAGGGGTGGGGGGCAAAATGGAAGTATAAGAGAGAGAGAAGGAAACGAGAGCGAGTGAGACATACACGCAAAGATAGATAGAATTAGATGGAAGGAGAGGGAGAGAGCTGAAGAGAGCAGAGGGGCGTGGCAAGATGAATGATCGCAAGACGCGAGAGTATTGATCCCGGGGAGCGCGTATATTTCTCCTTCTCTCGCGTTCTCTTTCTCAGGCACATTCTATATCTTTCTTTCTCTCCCTTTCTTCCCAGGGGTGAGAGAGAAAGAGAGAAATTTCCTTCCATCCCGCTCCTTCTTCGTCTTTTCTCTCTCGCTCGCTTTCTCGGCACTTTCCATCCCTCGGAGCTCCTCGAGCTTCGCACCCCCTGTACCGGGTGACGCGGCAGTTGGGTTCAGGGTCATGCGTGCGATACCCCCTCGTCTTTCGTCCTTATACACCCCAAATCCTCACCGCGCTCCTATTTTTCGTCTCCTTCCTTCTTACCGAACTTTCTCTCCTTTTCATCCCTCCATTTTATTTTTTTTCTTAATACCATTTTCACTCTGGACTTTTCTCTCCGGTTACTTTGCGAAATTATATTTCTTATTTTTAATCGTTCCTTTTTTATTTAACACTTTGATAAATTCATTAATTAATTTATAATTAGTTGTTTTATTCATTTTCTTTCAATTTTTTCTAATATTTGTTTTCGCATTCGTTAATTTTTTTTTCTTCTCATTTTTTAAACATCCGCACCGGTAATGAGAATTCGTTATTTAAACAACGAAATTTTGCTATAAAAATATATCTCTCAGTGGGCAATAACCGCGTTACATGAAAAAAAATCTATATATATATATATTTATTATATAGAGAATCCCCGGAGAGTGGGGAAGGAAGACAAAGTTTGAACTCGCCAGAGGCCGTTACAAGTTTTTCGAGGAGGAGAAGGGTCGCGAAAGGGGGAGGAGGGACGTGACGGAGGGTTAAAGAGCTTCCAGTGTCATCGACGAGCGCGCAGAAAGAGAGACGAGCTTCGGGGATCGAAGATAGCGAGAGAAAGCTTTTTATTTCGAAAAAGAAATTAACGCAAAAACTTTTTCTCAAACTAAACGATTCGGTGTAATTTTTCACCATTTTTTTTATCTCAAAGGATACAAAAAAAACTATAATTTAAAAGACTAATGCTTACTTTTTGGAAGCTTTAAAAAAATTGCAAGCACTCGGGAACGCAATTTTCAAACAATTTCAGAGATCAGGAGACAAGAATTTATTTCGAAATCGTTGAGGTGGAAAAAAAGGGACTCTTGAAGAGCAATAACGCGAGGTGGAGCGAAATAAAGAAACGGAAGCCTCGCGTTATTGACGCTACGTGTAAAAAGGGTTAAAAGAGGGAGACGAAACGTCGTCGAGTGAGCAATTTTTCTGTTTTCTTTTCGCGAGTACGAGGAAATTGCTCGCGCGGGGTGAAATATGAGACTGGAAAGTCCAAGAATTTTTCACGGGGAAAATATTCACGAGAAGAAAAAAAATGCCTCCCAAGTAGAAGTAAAAAAAATGCGTTTTGAACGCTCCCGGTCGTACGAGGGTTCGTAAACAGTACTCCGAATGCCTTTCTTTACTTATTGCACGCTCCCGTTCGTATCGACACGCATTCAACTTTTATAATGGACATAGAGCAGAGAAAGAATCCACATTTCGGTAGGAAAATATCGTGTCAAGCTCGAAATTACAGGCAACAAGGGAAAAAGCTCGAAAAGGGCTCAACCTCGTTTTTTTTTCTTTCCTCGTTCTGTCCCTCTGCTCCGTCGTGTGGCCACGGGGCTCTGGACATGTTTTATTCACGGGACACGCGAGAATCATCAGAAACTTTCGTTACTGGCCTAAAGAGAGTCAACGAGCCCGCAGTCACATTTATTCATTTATTCTTTTTTCGCTTTTCTTACCTACAGAAATTTCGTAGATCTTTATTTCATATATTTACATACATATACATTGAATATTTTATATTTTTATATATGTAGGGGAGGGTGGGGCACGACGGCCCCCGCGGGGCACGACGGCCCCCCTCAAAAATTTGGTCAAAAAAAAATTTTTTTTTTTTCGGTCAAATAA